>QGMG01000888.1:0-16007 GCA_007825325.1 Lachnellula cervina
CGATGCCTACAGTAATTGGGTTCCTGGGATCTACTTCTAGGATGGATGTACAGTACCTCCGTACTGTAAATTACCCTCCGTACAGTCAGAGGATCTGGGATCTGCGCTGCGCAGCACAACTTGCAAGTCGCAAGTCGTCCAATCAAGATATTGCTGTCTGAAAATTCTTCTTACTGAGAGGTTCAGTCGGCCTGTGATTGGTGAGAGCATATCTTAGACGCGGCTGCTATCTACAGTACTTCGTAAATTAGTTGGTAAAACTTCGTAATTCATCAAACTTCGTGTCTACCTAGGTAAATCTACTCCGTATTCCGTAAATCTATCAGTTCAGGGCAAGCAAGCCACTGAAGCCAGTCTCTGTAGCGCTGGGCTGGTGCGTGCCTTTAACTGTCTTCATCTGATTCTTTCAATATTCTTAGCCCATTCTTATCAAGCCCGAACTAAGATCAAGGTCAAGGTCCATCCCATCGTCGTAGTTCCCGACACTTAACGAACCGGTGCCCTTTCGTCCGCATAGCAATTCCCAGAGATGTGGTCGGGCTCAAGGGGGGCCATGTGTAATTCAGAAGGGTCCTCCTAGAAAGGCTAAAGGGATAACCCGAATCGACGATGCTCCGTAGCTGCCCGTGACATTTACATTATTACTCGGAATTATTACGAAGCCGGGTAGGAAATAATGGACGTGGAACTGCAACTACAAAGTAAATTCTCTCGCACATACCGGTACAGTACTCCTTATGCCCAGACCTGACATGACGGATAAACGACGACGAGACGAGAACGGAGGATAGATTCTTGCTGGGAAAGAATCCTTTATTTAGCATGACAGCGTCCAGCGTCGTTTATCGACTTTCCTTATTCGTAGGTTCCATCCCCTCCCTGGCGAGGTCAGCTTCGGGGACGTGTACTGTAGGGAGGGTAGGTGCAGATCCCCAGCACACGCTTGCAGTTGGTCGCAGACTTGCAGTGCAGTGGCCGACCGACTGGGGTGCCACGCCGTGGGAGCGCAGCGCAGCGCAATATTCGGATTCGGATAAAATAAAGGAACTTGTTGCGAAGGACTGCGGGGAGGGGAATGGCCCGATTCTGTTCTCGAGACTCGAGGTAAGAAAACACTTCCGCAGGGAGTACAGTACGGAGTAACGTACCTTAGTTCATGTTTCCTCACAGTACTAAGTAGTAGCAGCCTGAAAAGTTACCAAGTACTTCGTATAATCAAACCTGTGCGGTACCGAGTACGGTCTCTGGATGGATGCCTAGAAATGCGAGTTATCCACGTTAGTCCCAGCAAAAAGGGTACTGCATGCACTAATTGTACAATCCGGTACGTTATCCGAAGAGGGGAAGTTACCCCTCCGTACCCGAGTCTCGAGTACAGAATTGCAATATTGCAATATTCCATTGTTTCCTATTACTATTGGGCAGGTCCCGAAGCACTGCTTATTCTTCGGGCCGTTAGTACAGATACGATACAACCATCTACCTCTATTTTAAGAAGCATATTACAAAGCAGTACCGCCGTGTAACTATGTAGCAGCATCAGAAGACTTTGCTGATTTGGAGAGACGTGTAATGTAAGATCTGATGTAAGATCATATAGGTAGTACTACCCCGCCTTGCTCTCGAGACTGATCTATTATATCAACAATTCATAAACACTATCCCTTCACATTATCTGATATCTAGTATCCAGGCATCAGAACATCATGTCACACTCATTCCACGTCTCTCGAAGTGAAGTACATCTCAAATGGGATAACGCGCTGAAACCAGTGCACACCGTCGACTCTGGTGCGGAACTCACGTTTGATCTCATGGATGGAGGCCACAATCAGTTCACACCTACCTCCACTGCTGCTGATGTTGCCAGATTCGATACCGCATTGGCTGACCCGGCTTTTGGACCTGTCTACGTGAATGGGGCCGAGCCAGGAGATGTGCTGAGGATTGAGTTTTTGGACTTGCAAACCGCAACTTACGGGTGGACAGCTGTGCTGCCCAAAACGTTTGGATTCGGCCTGCTGGTGGATGAGTTTCCTGAGGCGGCTTTGAAAATTTGGGATTTGGAAACTCATAAGAAAGAGGGGTATACGGTGTTCAAGGAGGGCATTCATATCCCCATCCGACCTTTCCTCGGTGTTGTTGGACTTGCTCATGAGGAAGAGGGCCAGTTCAGTACGATCCCGCCATACGATACTGGTGGGAATATTGATTGCAAACATATTGGACTCGGATCTATGTTATACTTACCTGTCAAGGTCAAAGGGGCCTTATTTAGCTGTGGAGATGGACATGCAGCGCAGGGAGATGGCGAAGTTTGTGGAACTGCAATTGAGACGCCAATGAAGGCCAAGGTCAAATTAACTGTTGAAAAGGGGAAGCCGTGGATAGTCAGTCCGCACTATATTACCAACCCAACTGGAGCAACGGATGTGGAGAACAGGGGAGAGTATGCAGCGCTGGGCATCGATGCCGATTTGAGGGAAGCAAGCAGGAAAGCTGTGAGGGGCTTGATAAATTGGTTGGTAGGTGAGAAGGGCTTGACCAGAGTCGAGGGTTATATGCTTGCAAGTGTAGCAGGAGATTTGAAGATTGCAGAGGCAGTAGACATGCCAAATTATGCTGTAGCGTGTAGCTTACCGCTGAGTGTATTTGTAGGGCCGCCATATCTTTGAAGGATTGGAAAAAACTCATGATAGCAGATGGTATAGCAGAGTAGGTATCAAAATGCATTCCGAAGGGAAGGGAGAAGGCCTGTGATGCTGCAAATTCCAGATGCAGCAACATCAAAGGTAGGCTTCCACTTGCTCTTCATTCCATTCCCAGAATCGAGCCGCTACTCCAGTACCCCCTTCCGCTTCACTCTTGATTGAGGCCACGATGTCTTGCCTCAGCTCTGCGAAACGACCCCAAGGTTGGACTTTTCAAGTCAGCAATGATGGATTTAAACAATGAGGAGAACTTACTCCATGCACCATTCTTTGCAGGTGTTACTTCCGGCGAGAGGCCCGCGAAAAGTTCAGTATACGCGCCATGGATAGCAGTATATGTAATGAAATTTAGTACGAACTGTACAAAGGAAGATGCGTGGCGTGCGAGCTCTGACTTCAAATTCCCTGGGTTCAAGGCCTTGGACGTTAGCATGGGGTGGCTTTGCACGTATTAACGTCAACATACCACACTAATTATTCCCTCGTTGCCATAATGTTTAGCGTATTCTGTGGCTTGAAAGATATTCCCAGCCTTGCTGATTCCGTATTTGTTCCACGGGCGCTGGTCTCTCTTGTAGTCTAGATTGTCGATCTCCACTCCACCCTGGGGAGAAAAGTTTTCAGCAGCAGAAGAAGAGACCCATACGACTCGCACGGTTCCAGTTGGGGCTGACTTTGCTGTCTTGATCAAGATGGGGGTCAAAAGTTTAGTGAACAGGAACGGGGCGAGATTGTTTGTGCCCAGTTGGAGTTCGTATCCTTGTTTGGTTTGGCTGCCTGGGGGTGGTCGCATGACTCCAGCATTATTCCACAGCACGTCGAGCCTATCTTCCTTGCTCAGGAATTCTTCGGCAGAGGCTTTGATTGTAGTCAGATCGTCGAGATCGAGGTGGAGATAGACCAATTGTCCTTTGGCGTTGGGGCAGTTTGTCTTGATGGATTCGATTGCTCGTGTGGATTTCTCGGCGGATCGCGCCGCGATGTAGACTTTCGCATTATGGGCGTAGAGGAGCTGGGCCAGTGCTTGACCAACGCCGCTGGACGAGCCTGTGACAATGAAGACCTGCAGCGGTTGTTATTAGCCTCGGACTCACTTTGGGGCCAGGGGATTCTACTTTGCCTGTCTGGTCTGGGAGGTCCTTCTCCGTGAACTGCGGCGTTGGGGGGAACAACTGACTCCACATATTGCCCATTCTGTTGTCACTGCCTGGGGGATGACTGAATTGAAAGATCCTTAGGTAGAACAAGATAGATAGAAGAGAGAGGGAGTAGGAAGCTGAGTTGGTGAATGCTATGATGAGATGAGATGAGATGCTCCTCACGCCATCACGACCGGTTGCCCGGACGGAGAAAACGTTGGTCGGTCTACCTCCGCAAGGTTTCCCCCCGTTTCCCCCGCAATGCCGTCAGGGGTACAAGTACAGTATTCGGCATTCTGCAATCTACCTGGGTATGCATACTGGCATAAGCAGAAGGCCAATGTATTCTTTAATGGTAATGGTAATGTGATATACTCGAGTATTTCAACGCATGAGATGGGAAGGAGCCTGTGTCAGAGTGAACAAATAAAGGAGGAGCGACCGGATTAGATGAGATGGAAGATATACTGTAAGGCACTGTACTATACTGTAATACTGTGACGCTGGATGCGATTAGGTCCCGTCCCATCCTACTCCGTACCCGGTCTAGTAGTAAGTACCGTACTGTACCTGTACCTGTACATCATTCGATCCCGTTTTTATGTTGCACACCGCACCTTAAGCATAATCATTTTAAGCTTTCCCATCACGCTGTCATGGGGGCTAAATCAGGTACAGTAAGAAGTACGGATACAGTGGACACATAACATGTTTGGACGACTGTCAGTACAACACCACCATCCTAATAGACCTACCTAGGTAGGTATGCATTTTTGGAAATCCTACATCTAGCGACATTGTCAGAGTATATATTTATATGCATTACTTCGTACTCCGTACTCTGCGGCATCCAACTTCTCTCCTGCTGCAGCCTGACTAGCCGCATGCTGTGTGAGGCATTTCTTCGCAATTCCAACACAAAGGATGTGATAGTATATCGTTACACCCGAACGTTTTCTATCCACATCTCTCCACGGTCAAGATATCAATTGCCGTAGCAGCGAATTATTTTCCTTATTTCTGTTCACCACGGGCCACGGCTCGTAGCAGCGTGATGGACCCATATATGGCGCAAACAACATGGGGTGATAGAAATCACCCCATATGAAGTAATCCGTAGCAGCGGATGAAAACAATTAAGATATCTCTGCATTCGAGAGTATAAATTTCCCTGGCATAGCCTTCTTCCGCACTTCAATTTCTTCCTGTTTCCTTTAAATTATTCATTGCCTCTATCACAATCCAAATCATGCCTTACGAAATTTACAAAAAGATCGCGTTGGTCGGAGTGAGTACTCAAGACTATTTAAAGGCTCGTCAGTCTCATGATATTATAGGCCACTGGGAATCTTGGCGCCGTGGTGCTCCAAGAGCTTCTCGAATCTAACCTCTTCGAAATCACCGTCCTTACTCGAGCATCTAGCACCAGTACCGGCCCTCCTGGGGTCAAATTTTTCAAAGTAGACTTCGATTCATTGGATTCATTGGTCACGGCTTTAGAAGGACAAGAAGCCTTGGTATCAACCGTAGCATCTATTGCGGTTCCCGCGCAGAAGTTACTCATTGACGCAGCTGTCAAAGCAAGAGTAAAACGGATCATTCCATCGGAATTTGGGTGCGATCTCCACAACGTCAAGACACGCGGCTTACCTGTCTACGCTGCCAAGGTTGAAATTGAAAGGTACCTCGATGAACTTGCCGTAAAGGGACTCGTCAGTTATACATTGGTCTACACAGGGCCATTCTTGGACTGGGGCTTGAGAAACGGCACGTTCTTCAATTTCAAGGACAGGAAAGCGGATTTGTATGATGGCGGCGATCAACTGTTCAGTACAAGCCGCTTGTCAACTGTCGGAAAAGCAGTCCGAAGGATCCTTACTCATCCTCCAGAGACGGCTGATCGGGCAGTCTGGGTCAAGGATATCGATGTATCGCAGAAACAGTTGCTGAAATTGGCCCAGACACTGACGCCTGGCGAAGATTGGGAAGTGAAGGAAGTTGCTACTGCTGAGCTGGAAAAACAAGCTCTTGAGGAGATAGAGACGAAGAAAATAGGACCAACGACTATGCTCAATCTCCTCAGGCGGGCTATCTATGCTCCTGAGTATGGCAATAAGTTCGAGCGCGTGCATAATAGTGTACTGGGGATCAGAGGGATGACTGAGCTGGATTTGGAAGAGCTGGTCCTGAGCATATTTGGAACAAAATGATTGAGCTGGTGAGCTGGGTGAAGGGAATTCACTGTATGTAAGCCGAAACTGTGGTATACTGCTTTTTCGTTGATTTTTGTTTCCCAGCGCATAGCGCTAGCTGTAAAGGGTATCCGTGCTACTAGGAGCAGTAACTAGGTAGGAATCGAACCCATTCTACGGATCACCTTCTAGTGATTAGATTTCGAACACTCTTTAGTGCAGGCCCTTACTTTTATTATTAGGAAGAGAGGGTGCTAAGTGCTCATTAAGATATTAGAACATTCTTTGGAGGTAGAGATTTCGGCGTATATAAGCTTTCGCCCACTTTTATAGTTATTCTTCTTTAGCATTAGGTAAGTCAAAATGAATATCCTTAGGATCTATAGACTCACTATCCCCTTCTATTTGTTCTTTGTTAAGGCTCTCTTCTAATTCAAGTTTAGTATTATTACTAGGGGGTTCACTGCGTGTTAGGCATTTCGGCCCTTTCCTAATGCTTAGGGTCCTCGGGTCCTCTCTCCATAGAAGTTTAAACGCTTGCTTATTATATTTTTGGTTCCTATAGACCTCATTTTGGGCTAATACTTTCTTGTTAAGGATCCTTTTCCTTAGCATTGTACAGTACAATAATGTCGCGATTTCAGGGTCCTATAGCCTAAATGTTTCAGCCCAAGCTACAGACAGATATGCCTTCCACAGGCACTACATCGCTGTTCTGAAAATCACATTCCATCTTCGTCGAAACTGTGGTATAATATACCTTGGTGAAGAATTTGAGCTTCAACGTAACCTACCTACCTAGGTAGGTATGTAAGGTACCACCCATAGGTGCAGTAAAAAACATGATCGCTCGATACGGTAGGTGGGGGAGAGCGGATTAGCGGGGCTCTAGGGTTAGGGGTTGAATCAAGGGGATTGGGGGCTGGACATACCGCCTTTAGGCTGTCGTTTAGGCTCGTGACGCTAAGTTTGGATGCGATAAGCGGCTATCGTGGAATTTGTTCAGCAGCCACCCCAATTCTTTACTATACCTACCTAGCTGAGTAACATCTCTCTGTTTACAGTTGCGGCTGCAACTACCTACAACTACAACTACATTGGCGCACCTATATTCTGTAGACCTTAGGTATCTGGAATCAGATCATCAGATCATCATGGCCGCCCAAAAGCCCGCAAATGCCAGCTCTGGCGCCCAAGGCATGGATGCACCGGAAGACGACCGCGATATAAAGCTCCAGAGAGTGTCTGCAGATCTGCTGGCTGACCTGGACAGTTCTCTGAAGCCATTTCTATGGAAGACCACCAGCTCTGGCAATGCCAAAGTGCGCCGCCGCGTACGAGTCCGAGCGACGGACAGACTGGTGGTCTTGGTATGGGCTCCCTGGTCTTTGTATGTTTATATTTACAGAACTATGGCTAATGTTCAATAAATACCTTAGCTAGAGCCCTTTCAAGAATTACCTCAGCTCCTCGACCCTCACCTTGACAAGCTCGTGCCCATCCTTGCAAATGCCTTTCTTGCATACCTACAATCTCCCCCCTCCAAGAACCAGCATGCTGTCGACTCACAACTCTTGGTCCCAGTCTCGCGCTCCATATGCAGGCTTCTATACACATTTTGTAAAATCAGAGGAGAAAAGGTAATTGTCCGTTTTCTGAGCACCGAGACCAGGCATCTCGAGCTTCTACTTTCTGCCATCGAAGCAGGCAGCAGCAAGTCTGCCGCATCAGATGCGTGGGGGTGGGAGGAACGGTATATCACACTTCTCTGGCTCTCCCAGCTCCTGCTGGCACCCTTTGATTTGGCTTCTATCTCGTCTGCAGACACTGTTGATATAACTCAAGCTGCCGTTCCTCACCTGGAATGGCCAGCTAACGTTCCAGCTGTAGCTTTACGAGTCATACCACTAGCCATCCGATACCTCTCTTCGTCGGGTAAAGAGCGAGATGCCGCCAAGATTCTCCTCGTACGCATAGCAACTCGGAGGGATATGCAACAGCTAGGCATTTTGCGGTCCTTGGTTCGGTGGGCAATTCTCGAGCTTCAACCATCGGAAGTCATCCAGCCAGCATATCACTACATTGGAATTCTATCATTCATTGCCGGCGTTCTGGGATCATCCATTGGTACCAGCGATATGAGCTCATTTCTCCCTTCTATTTTCCAACTCTCTCAAGACATCTCGAGCTCAGAAAACGCTGTTTTTAGCGCTATTCAGAGTTCGGCAGTAGCTCGAAAGACTGTGATCAAGGTACTCCGGTCTATCGCTGCTCTTGACCTTTCTAGTAGCTCAGAAGGCTCAGAGCGGGTGGAGTCTATTATCGGCACTCTTCTAGAATATATTTCTGATCCAGCTACGCCTGTCCGGCTTGCTGCAAGCAAGGCCTTAAGTATGGTCGCATTGAAATTGGAACCTGAAATGGCAGCACAAGTTGTAGAGGCAGTTATTGATTCTCTTGCAGTTGGTGTGAAGTGGCTCGAACCATCAATTAATAACCGGGGGTTCCATATATCTAATGCCAACCCACTGGAGTGGCACGGCCTGATCTTGACACTCTCGCATCTTTTGTATCGTCGCTCTGTGCCCTTGGAAAGTCTTGACAGCATTCTTACCTATCTTGCCATTGGTCTTTCATTCGAGCAGCGATCTACGTCGGGAAGTTCCATCGGCGCGAATGTTCGTGACGCGTCTTGTTTCGGGATCTGGGCACTGGCTCGAAGGTTCACTACGAAGGAATTGAGTTTTGTGAAGATCAAAGCTACAGCTCTTAGCTGCGCACAAAAGGCTTCTACCCTTCAGTGTCTTGCCACTGAATTAGTGATATCTGGATGTCTAGATCCTGCTGGGAATATCCGTCGCGGGGCTTCCGCTGCTCTCCAGGAGCTTATTGGACGTCATCCGGATACTGTCGAGGAAGGCATTCAAGTTGTACAAGTGGTTGATTATCATTCCGTTGCCCTACGCTCAAGGGCTGTACAGGAGACGGCATCACAGGCTGCCCGATTGTCAAGTCACTACTATGAGGGACTTAAGCTGGCTCTCCTCGGATGGCGCGGTGTGCAAGATATTGATGCTACAATGCGAAGAACAATTGCTACCGGTTTTGGACGTGTGGTCTGGACCAACCCGGATTACACTAAAATCCATCTTGTTATCACTGACCTAGCTTCTCGTTTACGGTCTTTGCCAGTACGAGAAGCTGGAGAAGCACATGGATTAATATTGTGTATGGCGTCGGTGATTGATGGTTTGGAGTTAAATGTTTCAGACATAAAGTCGGGACTCAGGGGCGACTTGCATCATTTTGTTCTTAGTCTCAGCACGTTCAAAGGTTCAATATTTGAATTTCTCAATACCTTTGAGACCACCAAGTCTCCAGAGCTTCTAGCAGAATCGTCAAGTCGTCTAATGCTCGCGATGTATCCCGTTCTGCGCGCGGATGTCGCATTCCGCTTACTTTCTCTACCTGGCGTGAAAGACAATAACATCGTTGAAAATTTCCTCGAGGTTCCGTCATTGGACCTTGATGCATCTTTTGAACACGTCACTAGATACATGGGTACCCTCGAGGAGTTATATGAAAGCGCCCAGACCTGTCGTCCAAACGAGGGGATCTCCAAAACAATTCGCAGTCTTCTTTCACGTTTCCTTGCACTTGACGACATAGATCCTGTATGTGAAGCTGCCGCCCGTTTTCTATTCTTGCTTGATTCCCCCGAGAGATCATTAATCATTCTTGACTGGGTTCAACGTGCTAGCAGCAGCAATCGCAACGGGGAAGGGAAGGTGTACCTACGCGCGCTTCTGAAAGCTTTTCCAATCGCTCAGCAGCCGCAAATCTTGGAAGTCGTGCGTTTGAGGTGGGCTGTAGGATATGAGCGCCATGATATCGAGATATGTTCTACGATCCTGTTGGCTCTAAGGATTAGCATGGCCCTCCCGCATTGTGTGGCTATTGTTGGGGAGGGCTTGGATGATTACACGACAGATGCGCGGGGTGATATTGGGTCACTCTTGCGGATCGAGGCTGCAAAAGCGGCTGGGGCTCTGAAAGACAAAAATCTTTTCGGGAAGCTCTTGCGGGTCTCGGTTGAGAAGCTTGACAAAGTGCGAGCTGAGGGGCAGAGAGCTTTGGAGGCGCCGACATTGCCTTTGCAGGAATACTTCACCTACTTTCTGAACCTAGCCCTGCAGTCGGACGAGATGGTAAGTTTGTTTGAAGGATATGTTGTGTCAGCAGATGCTGGGTCCGAAGATGTTGTGCGTGCGAGTAGGGCTGCTCTGGTGGATTTTGGCCATGGGGAACTGGTATGTGAAACGGTGTTTACGGTGATGAAGAATGAGAGGGTTCAAGTTTCGGCGATGGAGGTTATGGGTTTTCTTTTCGACATGGGGATCGCCCGATTTGATAAACAGATGTTTATGTTTGTTCAAAGAGCGCATTACCAGACGAAAAATGTCCGGAAGCTTGAGGCAGCTGTGAAACTTTACGGCGGTATGGAGGCATTGAAGAAGCTGGCAAGTATGCTGCTCCACCCATACCCCACGATTCGAAGCTTGGTAGCTGAGGAGCTTTTTGTAGCGAAAGGGGTTGGGCTGGGAGTTGATTGGGGAAAGGCAAACAAAGGGGATGTTGAAGGTGTGAAAAGGGAGTTGGGGGTTAATTAGGCTATCGTATCATGACTTTCATTCAAGCTGGTATCAGATATCCTATTTTCGCTCTATGCTCAAGTGGGTTGTACCGGAAACCTAGCGGCGTTGTAGATGGTGTTTACCTTCAGGCTTCCTCTATATTCTGCGAGCGTGGGGTTTTACAATTTTATTTTATATGCCTAACCCAACGCGCGATACTACCAATTCTTACTATCTGGCTGTTACTAAACAGCAGTCCCTTAATATGTCGATTATAATAAAGAGCGGAAGCGATTACTACACCCTCTTTAGAAATAGGTGCTACCCCAGACGCCCTCAACTCTATACTAGGTGCAGATCCCCCCCTTCTTTATAGAAGCTTCTCCTACACTTTTAGCATTTAACTACTCAACGGGTAACTTTAACCCCCTTGAAATTAACTGCATATATTACTGAGATACGAGGTACCGGTAGTTGCATTTATTAAACGTGTTCTCTTATAATTGGCCCTTGAGTATAACCTCGACTAGTAGAGTCACACTGCGAAGACCCAAAGAGCTTCGATGCCCAAGCCAGTAGTAGATGTAATACTTGTGACTTTGTGTAAAAAGTCAGTGCCCCCGCCCCTGAATTTGTGAGCTTTCGGTCACTAACATATCAACCTAGAGAGTAACTCGCAAGAACATTCAGGACTATAATATCTACAAACTTGGATTCTAAATATAAAGGGAATGCTGTTCCTATCTTATTCTTCGTGTTTGCTCTAAAACCATTTTTCCAAAACACGCGTGTATTAGCCTTATTATAGTTAGCGAAACCTATATATAAGCAACATCAAGCGATTTTGCGATTTTGCAATTTCGGGATTTCGGGATTTTAGTATAGATCTAGGATTTTATTAATTTTTTTTTAAATAGTATATAGGATTTAGAACTAGTTTATTATTATAACTACTAGACCTTTATTTATAATATATACTTATACTTATAAATACTTACTTACTAATTGTTTAGACAATACGCATTGCGGGGGAGAGACGCAATGGTCATGTGACTTAGCGCGTGCTTAGTCAGCGCGAAGGCATAACCTTCGCGCATCGATCGTAGCATTAAACCTAGCTATGCATTAATGAAACAAACTACTAGAACCCCTAGAACTAACCTACTCGAATAGTTAAGTGATTATCTTATAATACTAATACTAATTAGTAATTAATCTCACAGTTAGTTATAGAGCAGCTAGGTTTTATAAAGAAGAGATAGCAATGCGCACTAGTTAAGATACTATACTTTTAGAAGAAAAACAGGCAGTAATTATATAGTAGTTTTAAGCTTCTTAGAGCTTAAGAATTTAATAAGAAGGGAAAGCTTCTTCTTCTTAATTGAAGGAAGTTGTTACTAGTCGAATTATTATAATTTTTAGCTTGTATCTATTATATAGAATAATATTCCTTACAAAGATCTAGTTAAGATCTAGTAATTAAAGAGGACTTCTAAAAAGGTTAATAACCTTTATAAAGAACCTAAATTAATATTATAAGAGAATCTAATACTCTTACAACCTTATAAGCCCTTCGAATTATATAAATACCTTAAGTTTTAACCTTGCAATTTGGTCATTTTTATATATCTAAATTTATATTATACAAAAACACTCTAAATTAATAAAAACACCTAAAAACACCGAAATTATACTTATATTATAGCCTCTACTATAGGTATACACTAGATATATAAATAAAGAGCGCTAGGGAGAGAAATTCGATCTAGACAACCTTATATATTATACTAAAGTGCTTATTAATAGCGCAATTCTCTATGCCCTCTAAGGCTATAAGCTTATAAAGATTAATAATTATTTGCTTTAGAAAACCTTTAGAAATAATTTTAAAGAATAGATAGATAAGCTATAGAATAAGGCAAGCCGTATTATTTTATATCTCTTATATAATTGGATGCAGCAATGTAGTATTATAATCCCTTAAAGTAATAAGCAATTAAATATTATATTATAAAGATGCCTTAAGGCTTCCAAATTTGTTAAGTGGACTAAGAAAGAGATTAAGACGGAAATGAAAGTGATAAATAGTAATTTTAACTTATAATAGAACTCTAATAATATTATTAAATCACTACTATTAATACTAAGAATTCTAGCTATAACTACTATTTAATAGCAGCCTAGTCAAAATAGTACTTAATAGGCGCAATAACTACTAGTTGTTTATTAATAGCTCTAAAATAATATTTAGAACAATTAGTAAAATGTCTAAAACGGCCTCGCAAATGCCTTATAATAGAATAGTTAATAATATTAGCTTTAATCTTAGTAGCAATAGCCTTAGATAATAGTTATATAGCTTTATCTTATATAAGCTTATACTATATTAGAAGAAGCTTAAGCTGCGGAAGCAGTAGAACAAGCGACTAAGCAAGCTTATAATTAGTAAGAAGCTCTTAATAATACTAATCTTATAATGCAGCAGCATTAGCTATAGTAATAGTAATAGCTATTTAATAGCCTTAACAATTTGCTCCTTAATAATATTAGTAATAATCCTCTAATAAAGACAATTATAAAACTAGCAAAGCTGTATTATAATAAAGATTAGAAGTTTAGTAGCAAATTATATAATATTCTTAATACTAAACTTAAGGTTTTTTATAATTCATATTAAAAAGTTAGTCTATAATAAGACTAATTTCATTATAGTTTTTTGCTTATACTAACTAATAATATAGTAGACTTCTATTATAACTCTATTATAGGAAATAGAATAGCTTTTAGTTAAATGATTACTATAATATAAGTCTATTTCGAGATAGAGGAAAACTATTAGCTTTATATAAAGGAATAGCGCAAGACTATCTTTTAGAAGGTTATTAATAAGAACTCTACTAATAATTATCTAGAATGCCTTAGAATACTTTTTAAAAAGCTTTAGAAGATTTAATAAGGCCTAACTTAAATATATTAGTCGCCTAGAAGCATTTATAATTAAGTTATTAGTGCTTGCCACAGTATTAAGAAATATAGTTTAGTGTTATATAAACCTATAGATATCTATAAAGGTATATGCTTAGAACTATGCTTTATAATTAGAACTGTAATATTAAACAAGGCGTCTAGTTAGTATAATATAGTATAATAATAGTAGTTCTTTGCTCTAAATTTTAACTCAAATTTTAGCTTATAACTATTGCCTTACTATAAGCTAGAGCACTTCTATGCTAATTGCTAATATAGAAATAATAGTTAAGGTTATAATAATTTATTCTCTAGAGGTAATTCTAGAGGAGGCAGTTAGCAAGGCAGCTTAAGCTCTTATAAAGGTTTTAGAGACAATTCTAGTAATAGAATATAGTGTTAAAAGAAGTACTATATCTATAGCAAATAGGAATGCTAGTTATTAAATCATTTTAAGAATAATAAATAAAAGTTATTCTGCAAATAGAAGGCATTTCCAATCTATAAGAGGGAGCTAACTACTATATATTTTATAGTCTTTTTAGCTAAATATAAGAGCGCTCTAGACCTTAAGAAAGAGACTAATTTGTTAGAAGTAAAGTAGCTACTTATAGATATAAAAGTTAATAATTACTATAAAGGCTATTTTATTAAATTTAATAAAGTTAATAGTATCGAAACAGTTACTATTTTGAATAATTAGGCAATCTACTATACTATTACAAAGATTGATATTTTTAATAAAGAGTAGCTAAAGAAATGCTTTACCTTTATATTTAGAGATTATTATACTATTGAATTCTAGAGCATTATGCCTAATACTAAAGCAGCTAAAATCTTAATAGCTAGAAGAGTATAGATTTAAGCGCTTTAGTAATTAAACTCTTTTATTACTATCGATACAATATTAAAGAGTCTTATAATTAAATTTGGAATTAGTAATATAGTAATAGAGGGAACTATTAAGGTTTCTATACTATTAGAAACTCTTACATTTTATATTATTTCTTCTAATATGCTATTCTTGTTTTGTTTTAAGAATATAAACAATATAGGTATTATATTTAATAACCTATAGAATCTTCTTATTTAAGGTAGTATTAAGATTCTAATTATTTGCAAATTTGAATATTCTTAGATTATTCTTTATTATTTAGAAGAAGCAATTATATAAAGCTATTTAATAGAACTAGAACTATATTAAATCTATTAATAATTCGGCCATCTATTAGTTTAATGCCTTAAACAATTACTATAGAGAGCTAGAGAAGATATCGATTCTAATATTCTAAAGCATTTAATAAAAGTCTATTACTATTATTAAATGCATAGCAAATTGCCTAGAAGATTTAAGTTTAATCTTAAGAATAATTACAAGTTTAACTTCGAAATTATAATAGATATTATATAGCTATTAGGAAAACTTATTATATATATTATTAATATAGCTACTGCATTTAATGCAGAACAATTTCTTAAGAATATAATAGCAAAAACTGCATTTAAGGCATTATATTATTACTAGATCGATGCCTATCTTAGACCTTTTAATTAGATAGTAATAGATGCTAGAAAGAACTTTATATTAGCTAAATTCAGATAGGATATAAAAGTAATAGGAATTAATATTAAGATTATACCTATTAAGGCCTATAATAGTATTAGAAAAGTTAAGCGTTACTATAGCATTTTGAGGCGTATATATAATATTATTTGCAAAGAAATTAAAAGTATAGACTCTAAAGTTGCCCTCTAAATAGTAATTAAAACTATTAATAATATAGCTAGCTCTAATAGCCTTATTCTTATACTTTTAGTTTTTAGCGCCTATTTAAGAATCTTAAACAATTTGCTACTATTAGCTTCTATTATCTAATAAGCTATAATAGTAAAGAAGATTATAAAAGAAGTGTAATAACTTTATATATAATATAAGATTAGTAATACGCTTAGTATAAGAAATAGCTCAAATATAATAGTTATACTTAATCTTCTTCTCTAATTAGATATTAGAGTGTATTATAAAAAGAAGAGATAGAGAGGCCTATTTAAGCTAATTGCAATTAATAGCAACTAATGTATTCTCGATTTGCTTAGTAGTACTATACTATTTCTATTAGTAAAAGTTAAGCTATACCTTATAAATAGTAATAATAATAAGAAGACTAAGAAAGTAATAGAACTTTAATAGAGTAATAATAAGAAAGAATTCGATAATAGATATAATAGGAATTATATTTCTAATAGAGACAATTCTGAGATCTTATAATAGTAATATTAAGATCGTTTAAAAGGATTAAAGAATAAGCTAAAACTACTTCCTATTAAGGGACCTTCTATTAATAAGGATTTTAATAATATATT
>QGMG01000889.1:0-15985 GCA_007825325.1 Lachnellula cervina
CGCACACCGCGGGGGGCTCGTAGGCGTGTGATGCTCTCTTGCGGAGGTTAGCTGCCGCGTCTGGGCTCATGGCTTCGCACCATGCGTCGCCCGTCTCCTGGGACACGTCGACGACGGGAAGGACGTTGGGGTGCGCGGCTGTGTAGAGGATGCCTTTTGCCATGAAGGACTTGGACTGCTTGAGGAGGCGGGTGTATTTGACGAAGCGCTCCCAGGTTCTGTAGCGCCCGTTGAAGCACGACCATGCGAAGGTCGTCTGGGCGAGTATGTCGCCGGCTAGGAGCGGGATGGAGGGTCTTGGAGGCGGTGACGAGTGCGTCGATGGTTCCGGTTGTGAAGGCTTGGGCGATGTCTTTGTCCCAGACTTTGGCACCCAGTGTGTAGAAAATTCCTGAAACCCTGTCTGTAAAAGTCGTATCAGTAACAGTCTACAGAGAGAATAAACCTCTTCTGGGTTAATATGCGAAAGGAGGAAGGGGAAAGAGATGAGCAGGTTCTGCATACTCGAGTAACCCATGTCGTATATAACATCATGCAATTCTGCCACCAGCATCGCTATAAACATGCCCTTTCTGCTAAGCGGATACTGGAGCGCGCTCTGATAAGCAAAGGGAGCCAGTCCCGCAGTGTCCACGACCATCATCGCAACCCAATGCTGCGGGGAAGTAGATGTGGGCCCTACCGCCATACATCCCAGACCATCTTTCAGCCATCTTACCTGGAGCACACGATTATACTGCTGCTGATCAAAAGTGAGCAGTCCCACTACAGCCGCTGCCTTCAGCTTGTCGTCAGCTTCAGCGGCGCCAATAACGTCCGCAGCTCTATCGAACCCGTATTGCAGACCAGCTTGGTTCTCAGCCCCAACGTCGGCATCGTAATCCACGGTCCCCAGCAGATGGAACGCTTTGCAGTCCTCGGCGTGCTCGGCATTGAATATCTTTTGAATGGGTGCTAACCAGGCAAAAGCAGTGCACGGGTATGCGACGATACCTGTGTCAGAGAAACCAGGACTTGTCCATCCACTCTTAACCTCTTCATAAGCCTTATCGGACTTCCAATTCCTGCCTCCAAGACCTTTCAGCCCGATCTGGTGCAGTGAGCCCGCTTCGGGCGCCGAGACAACTGTGATGCTGGCATCGATGAGGGTTCGTCTATCCTGTTGGACCGTGACGTTGTTGTAGACTTCATAGCATCGAGTCATATCCTTCATGAGAGAGGCGTGTAAGCCCAAGTCGAGGGATACGGCGGACAAGCATGACCAACCAGCGAGCCAACCATAATGTGCAGCCACGTCTCGGACAATCGACGCCAAGCAGGCGTTTACTTCAGATTGAGGGCTGGTTGTCATGTCGAGTTTTGTGCCAGTGTAGCTTTGGACTATGTACGTCAGTGCTGTTTTCCTTGCAATCTCGGCATGAGAAGTGAAAATGGCTCTCGTAGCAATATCGAGCCCTTTGCAATAGTCGACCTCGAGGTCGCGAATGATGAATTCTTTCTTCGCATAGCGGGCAGAGGCCGTTGGCGATAGCTTTGGTCTCATTATCTCGAGAGAAAGTATGCTGGATCTTTAAGAAGCCTAAGATAAGGATATTGCGGAAATATCCAAGGTGTAAAGATGCACTTGATTGGGAACATCCTCTGCAATATATAGTGATGGAAAAGCAAGCTACTTGATATTCACACCGCTTGAACTCTGCGTGACATTCACATTTAGCATAAGGAAATAGAATCACACATTCCAGGCATCATTGAATAGTATCAATGACTCAAAGAGAGAGTTGAACGCTGATTCAATCATGGAATGGAATCAAGGTGGTGATAACGCAAGTCGCTGGGTTGAATTCACTACCTCACACACCGAAAAATCCAAACAAGCAGTCCCCACCTGTGACTAATAATACCTACCCTATTCACCTAAATAAATATCCACCACCAACCCACCATTCCCCATCAGCATCTCCCCAATACACTCTTTCCTTTCTTTCTATCTCCCCTCATTCTCCAGCTCTCTCAACCCGATTTAGGAAATACGCTTTTCCTTTCCTGAATAGATCTCGAGGTTGGACAATAACGATAACAATACTAAAATAATTCGGAATACCTTGCCGTCTCGCGATTAATACAAGTACTTGCTATTCTATACTGTAAAATGATAATGGTGAAAAAATGAAAACCATATAGGTATCTGTGGGGCGTGTTTACGTGGGAACTACCCGTGAGTAACAGGAGCAGCTGTAATGAAAAGTAAAGATAGGAAGAGGAAGCGGTAAAAGGAACCATTTCTTTGGATTCAAACGTGAAAACATCGCCCGCAATTGAATTCTCTTGAGATTCATATGTTCATTTCATTTGTTCCTCCCTCGCCCCTCCGCCCTTCTACCCACCCTCCTTATTCAACTACGCTCCCTTCATAACCCACACACCATCCTTAACACCCTCATCCACAAACACCCCCAGAGTTTTCGGCTCCCGTCCCGTAACGCGCTTCACCACATCATTAACCCGCTCCTCCTTACCCTCCCTGATCGCCGTATCCAATCCCGCCAACATACGCGCATAATCTAGTGGCATAAAAGCCTGCACGCCTTGCACCAGCTCCTGCTCACTAACATCCACATGCCTAATCACTCTCCCCAGTTTCTCGGACATGAGAGCCGCGACTTCGGCATACGAGAAGAGTTCTGGGCCAAGGAGTAAGTGGTCTGTGTTATGGGGCACGGTATCAGTTAGCGCGTGGAAGGCAACGGCTGCTATGTCCGAGGCGGATATGAAGGGGACTTTGCCGTTTCCTGTAGCGGTAATTATGGTGGATTGGGAGCGGATTGTGCGGGCGTGGTGTTCTTCCGTGAAGTTTTCTAGTTTGGTGTGTTAATATCATCCATCCGCATTTTATATTTTAGACGCAGGGGAAAACAAAAGGAACATACCCATAAACCAAGACGGTCGTAGCACAGCCCACTCTACACCCAGCCCACTGACATACTTACTCACCTCCGCCATCGCCGGCCCATCACCCACTTCCATGAGACTCGCGCTTAATAAAACAAGCCTCTTTACTCCTTTTGAAAGAGCGAGATCGATGAATATCTTCATGGGCGGCAACATGTCCAGGTATGGGGGGCCGATGAGAAAGATTGCGGATATGTCAGGAGTGCTGAAGACATTGTTGTAGGTGGTGGAATCGTCCCAGTCGAATTTCACGCCGCTGACGCCAGGGAGGGGGGGTGAGGTTCCAGAACGTGATGCGATGAGCGTGGGGTAGCCTGCGGCGGAGAGGAGAGGCGTGATGCGTCGGGAGACTTTCCCTGTGCCTCCTAGGAGGAGGATGGTTCCTTTTGGTGAAACCATATCGATAGCGGGGTAAGGCTGTGATGTTGAAATTCTCATAGAGCTTCTAAAATTGTCGATATCTAGATGATGCTTTGATAGATATGTCGTCCTTCAATTGCTCTTTGATGGTAGATAATCCGCGACAGAGCTCTTCGTCCGTTTTATACGGTGTCAAGTCCGGACCATCTATCCTAGCGTGCTGCAGCCTTCCGGAAATAAGCAAGAGGCCGCTACGAAGTGCATCCTTAGACAGGTGGCAAATGCTAGCTGCCTTTGTGGGTTTTGTTTTACGTGAAATCGATCCAATGAGGAATTTCTTCACAAACTGGCTTGAATTCCGCAAATTTCACGCAAAGATAAACCTGTAGAAAGTCTATTAGTAAATAGAAGTTGAGGGAATTCTTGGACGAATTGACATACACTTGAATCCCCATCTGGATCTGGACTTGACGCCAGTCGTACTTGGCGTTATACTGATGCTGTCTCTTCCACAGCACCTCGAGCAACTCCAGGACCCGATCAGCATGCTGTGACATATTAGTTTCGTCAACAACAAAAGTATGGGCATACGCACATATATACTAACGCTAACATCGGCCTTCAATTTTCGACGAATCAAGTCCTCGGCAACAGGATCATTGAACACGGCAACTCCTGCCATGAATAATCCCCAATAGAGACCCATCTCCAATCCATATCCTTCGGGCGTCTCCTTTGCGATCTCCAAGACCTCAGAGACGGCTTTGATGACCTCTGGTTTCTGTGGCTTGTGACCGCACGGGTCCAAAATATGATTCAGATAGATGATACACCCGGCAAACACAGATTTAGTACTCGAGTATGCCTCTTCCTCCAGCGTCTCCGCCACTGATAACTTCTGCAGTCGCGGAAGACGGCGCCAGTCATTACTCTGATCCCGTAATGAGGGCGGGCTTTGAGCCCACCATTCCCAGATATCTTCATGAATCTGAGAGGCCTTTTCAGCGATGATAGCTGGGTTATGATCACCCATTGCTTCAGCGGATAGGGCGGATAGTTTGGCCATGTATACCATGAGGTGGTGAAATTGGTCGACGACCGAGTTAGTGTTGTCGTAGTATGGCCATTTGTTTATTTTCTTAGGGCCGCCGCTGTCGAGGTTTTGGTCGTCCTCGAGCCAGTAGGCGCCTTGGATGAGCGTGCCGGTGCCGGATACTAGGGAGCCGGAGACGTCGAGAAGAGAGAAATATCGCGTCAAGTATTCATCCTTCTTTGGGCCGCCTCGGTAGAGAATTAAATCTCTTGCTCCTTGCAGATGCTCATGCCAAGTGGAACTCTCGGAACGGGTAATCTGTAATGGTTAGTAGAGCTACGCTGCCAGAATTTGATGCATATCCTCTACCTCATAGACACAAAGCAAAAGACAAGCCCCTAAAGCAGAATCTGACCGCGCAATAGCCGGATCTGACAGCCCAGCATTCAACTCCCTGAGCGCCATAGAATAGTAATTCGTCGCAATAAGCTCATGATGCTTCTGCGTCCTCGACAAATGAGCCGCAGCCAAAGCGGCCATAGAATGCAACAGCGCCGGGGACGAAATAGCAAGAGGTGCTAATTCCTCCTGGAAAGGGTTTCCCTCACTGTCGTTCGCATAGGCCATAAAGCGCGAGCAAAACGAGGCGAAGTGATGAATGTAGGGAACAGTCGCCCTATCGATATCAGGAAACTCGATAACAAAGCTCTGACCGGAGGGCCTAGTCAGGTGTAGAGCTGGGTGATCAGACGAGTCGTTGATGCTTCTTGAGGTGGAGGTGGAGGTGAAATCTAGATGCTGTGTGTGGGGAACGACTTGCATGTCATCACTCCACGTGCATTCCCGCTGAAGTCTTTGGCAGCGGCTACAGATTGGCTTGGATTCATCGCACTTGACCTTACGTTTCCGGCACGTTAGACAGCCTTCATACCTACATGTTAGCATCACATCACGTCCATATTCGAGGCCATGAGATGTTGAGCGCACCTGTCCTGGTTCTGGGAACTGGGGCCTTGATACCCATACCCGGCGCCATTCTCAGTATGGGAGAAGAGCAGTTGCATTCGATGGATAAGGCGTGAGGTTACTCTAGTTGTGGATGTTGGTTGTAGGGTAGTCGCGAGCGAGCGAGCGGACCCACGCGTCTGAAGGAAGTTTTGAGCTTTGCCGTGAAGACGGACGTGCGTGACAATTCCCGGCAAATATCTCAGCCGGCCGAAAATCGAAAATGAGACTGCCGGTACGGACCACCAGGACCTATCAGTTCAACCTTCTTTAGGGTTCTTCATGGGGCCAGGAAGAGGAGGAAGGTGGGGCCGGAAGACTGTGTGCGTCTTGAAGGGGATTTAATCATTTAATCCACGTGGGGATAACGCCATATCACGATATGCCGTTGCGGACTGAGACTGAACCCCCGAATGCTTGGGAAGTCGGAGCGGTGCCATGTCTCAAAGGGTTTAGCCATGCGAACCGGGGCCATTATATAGGTACCGGCTCAGTGATGCTATTGGTGGAAATACCCAACGATCCCAACACCAACTACTTTGAGTATAGGTAAAACTCGGTCAAATCATGGAGAGAACGCAAGTACCGTACTTCCGTACTGCCCCGAGTGTCCCTGGCCCCCTTTCCCCAGGGCCCAGGTCCCCTACTTCTCGGTACTGTACCTTACGGTACGGTACTTGTACAGTACCGAGGCAGCAAGCACTCGGAAGGACGAAGTAACAATCACACAGTTCACCAAAAGCAAGAATGAACATGCCCTCAAAACCATATATCAATCCGGCATTTCCTGCAGCTGATTTTCAACAGATTATGTCGTGCTCTCAGCCTCCCACAGAGTCACCGCATCGCCACCAGGAGATGCCGTGACCGAGGGCCCGTGGAAGCGGTAGCCAATAAAGGCATAAGATTGCGACCGAGATTCCCCGGTCTGATCTTGATTTGTTTGTGAGCGTCGGAGCTGGCTGAAACAAGTTGGTCACGATGAGATATTCAGTTCACTTCAAAGTAGAAACTCCGTACCGGTAGTTGTGTTAATTGGTTAAGAGTAGTGTAAGAGGGCTGGGATCTTTCCGATTTTGGTGACAACTTTCGGCATTCAAGCGGGACGGACCGATAATGTGACTGCATTTTTGGAGGTGCCATGCTGCTCGTGCTGCTGAAGATTTGTTTGACATGGGTGAGTCGAGGTTGGACAGGGATATTGAATAGCCATGTTTGGCAAGTGGTCCTTATTAAATCGACCTGATTCATCTGTACATTACTTTGAGTCTGTCTATATGCTCATTAATATCTCGTTGCTCGAAAATAACATTATATATTAGATCAATTCAGATCAAACCACCGCTCGTGCTTGAGATTAAAACGATTTCGCGTGATCCTCAGATTCGGACTGCTCGGCGACTTTTCGAAGATCAGCTGCTTCTTTCGCGAGGTAGTCAGCGCATTCTTTCCTGCTCTTGACTTCACTAATGAAGATAATCCCGACTGAAGGGACAAAGATTAGAGCTGCCACAAATGGATATGCACACCATTGATTGCCGCTAGCATCAAGGATCGCGCTACTAACAATGGGGCCGATCCAGGCTGAACCTTTTGAGACAATGCCAAGAAGACTGAAGAACATGTATTCTCGTCCACGAGGTACCAACTCAGCCATGAATGCTTGACCGTACGAGAATTGCGCGCCGAGTGTGAACCCATATTGAGCAGCGAATAACCAGAATTCCCAAATGTTGTGGAATCCAAATTTATCGGTCCAGATTCCGACCATACCCCAGAGAGCGAGGAAGACGCAGGCAAAGTTCGTCCACTGGAGCATAGTTTTTGTTCGCAGGTTAAAGTACTTTTGGACAAAGTACGCTCCAAATACGCCCACTGTGCAAGATGATCCTTGAACCATTATGAAATACGTATTTTGTGTGGCGGAGAACTCGACGGCCTGTGTTTGAGCGATTGCTACTAGAGTGATGAGGGTGTTGGTGCCGTCCGCGAGTAGGAAAAATGCGACCAAGTAAAAGAATGTCTGTTTCAGCTTATAACACTGCTTGAACGTGAAATATGCCTGCTTGAAACCGAAAGTCAGGTAGTTGTCGCCCTTGGGCAATGGTGGACCAGGCCGTTTCTTCTCCCATAGAAACCAAGGGATTGCAAATATTATCCAGAAGCCAGTACAAACCGCCACAGAGACTGAATAGCCCCAGTTGTTTTGCACTGTACCATCATCGGCATGTACTCCAAACAGGGCCGCAAGGGATAAGGCACAGCAGACGACAAATCCAAAGTTGTTCCATCCATAGCTGATGTTCATGATTTTCGACCTGGCCATTGAGCATTTTCGTTCATATTGTTCCTCGTCGATTGTGCCATTCAAGAATTCCTCTCTTGCCGTTCGAGCTTCGGGGAGATCGTGGGCTAGTTTGGGAAATATCGCGTTGAAGAAAACGTAGGAAGCGCACCAAGTAATGCCTGTTAATTGTCAATATGATCCAGATTACGAAATCAGTACAACTTACTACTCAGAATGTAGAGCGCCATAGCAGCCCTCCATTTGGCGGACGTATCAATACCCAAAAATCCGAATTCAAACGCCCAGCATAGGACGGAGAATCCTCTGACGACCCATGGGTTCCAATTCCCAAAGTCTGCCAGACTACCAATCCCAAGAAAGAGCAATGCCTGTGCTAGGAAGGTCAGGCCATTACCAATCAACACAACAGACGTATATTCCTTGGTCTTGTTTCCTCCTCCCCAGAAGACGTGGCAAGGTGCTGTAGGATCGACATCGCAGGTAGCGCTACCCAAGGGAAGAACATTGGGGTTGAAACCGGCCTGATAAATTAGATTTTGGAAGAGTAAGTTCGAGCTGCGAAGGAACAGTTGTCAGCGCGGGGTATTTCGGGGTCCATCATTAAGCACATACTACTGGAAAGAGCCAATTCCATTATTGGCTGCGTAATACAAATAATACGACCAGACCTCTTTTCTTGTGGCTGGAGGGCCATGGGGAGCGTATTGGTCCAAGTCTCTTATGATGTGGGGGTTCGATGAATCGTTTTTACTTGATGGCTGGGCAGGAGCTGCAACTGCTGTAAAAGCCAACTTATCGATATGTTCGTCTTCCTTCTCGGGGGTGTACTCCTTCTCTGCCATGATGGAGTAGTGGTCTGACGCCAAGGCGCAGAATTGAAGGTTCGGTAGCTTTCAATAGGATTCAGCCAGCTTCACAGTTTCGTCTGGATTAGAAGGCTGGGAGATGAATAGCTCAGGAACGACATCCAAGTCCCTACACGCGGCAGAGGGGTGAGCTCACTTATATAGCATATGTACCTTGTAAATCTGAGGATATTGACATTGGGGAGCTGGGGGTTCAAACGGGACGGGAGAGAAGTAGAGTACGGACGGTGGTATGCTGCAGAAGGGTCCTTCGGCTTACTTCCCCGGCGTATGGCGGATGCATCCTGGTTCACCCACCACCACGAGTACTGTACCGCGACTCCACGAGGGACCCAGGGCCCGGGGGCGCGGGTACTTTCTCCATCTCGCCATCAGCCCGCGCGATGGTGCCAATGGAACGACCATTGACGCGGCTCTTGTCCAGAAGGTTCTTGGATTGAGCACGCGGGCTGTGGCACTTGCAGCCACAAGCACGCCAGAGCACACTGGTGGACCGTCCCCCGGCAATAATGGAATGGCAATACCGGTACATACTTACTGTACGGAGTAATCTCTTCTGAAGTTCTGTGTGGACGGCAGGGCAGGCAGGTCGCAATCGAATTGCGGGTTTTGCGGGTTCCTTTCCTGTTCAAGGGTTGGAGGAGTACAGTAAACCCGTACTGTATTGTACAGTAATGTACATACTAGACTACCAGTCCCAGTATCGTGCTGCAACATGCAGATAAGCGATTGTTGTTATCTTGCCGAAGAAAAGAAAAGAAAAGCAACGCAGATCCCCATCGCCATTCGCACTCACTTGCAACTTCCCCTCTTCCTCCCCTCTTCCCCCCTTCCTCGCTTCACGCGCTTCTCATTGAGATACCCAGCTACGGCCTCTCAAATGTCTATATATCCCTAAACCCATGGTACGTACAGTACTCCTCGATTTACAATCTCATCCCTACTGGTATCGTATCCCACATGACCAGCGGGAAAACGGTCGCCTAAGTTGCCCCAATAGGCAATTTCAACCTTCTTGATCCTTCCTGACTCGTGCAGCCCGTCAGTCTTCCAAATGACCCGCCCACTGTGGAAGGATACACTCGTCGTCGCCCATCTCAAAATCCCCTGGGAAACTTACACCCTCCTCCAAGCTCCCATTTCCTCTACTGCTATTGGTTGGCAACCTTCATATCGAACACGCTGTGCGATCTAGGCGATGGCGCGTTTCTATGACAGATGCTTATTCAGTGAGGGGGGGAAACAGTAACTCCCTTCCCTAATCAGTATAATCCTTCTACAATTACAATGACCCCAAAACTCTTTACTCTCCCTCCTTTGCCAATAAATCCCATGATGCGAGTCAATGTCTTCTCCTGCCACCCATACTTCTAGCGATTGTCCTGCCATGCCCTCAAAACTCTCTTCTTGTGTCATTGGAATCGATGTTGGTGGCACCAATACCGACTCTGTCATTCTACAGGGAGACAATGTCCTTGCCTGGCACAAGACTCCAACTACTTCAGACATCCAGGATGGCGTAGAAAAGGCCATTGAAGAGGTGGTGAAGAAGGCGAAGATATCCCCTTGTCACGTGGG
This sequence comes from Lachnellula cervina, assembly GCA_007825325.1. NCBI lineage: Eukaryota > Fungi > Ascomycota > Leotiomycetes > Helotiales > Lachnaceae > Lachnellula > Lachnellula cervina. Next base: position 10,103 of record QGMG01000889.1, read on the forward strand.
TTCTGTCAAGATTGGCACAACGGTGAGCTCCATATTTTCTTCTGCGAGTATATCTTATCTTGGTTTCGGGAGATGTTTTTTCTGGATCTGTTCGAGACCCGGAGAATTGTTCGGATCTCGGGCGCTTTACGGATGAGGCGTCAGAGTCCGGGGATGTGGAGAGGACGGGACGGGAAGGGAGGGAAGGGAGGGACGAGAAGGGAAGGGAAGGGCCAGACCATGATCTGTTTCTGATCCCTGTGTTTTATTAGCTCTGACCCCACAGTATGCTGATCCGAACTAGCAATTTGTCAATGCTGTCTTGGAACAGGACTCGAGCAAGCTAGACAAAGTCGCTGTGATCCGATTATGTGGTCCTTACTCAAGAGGGTCACCACCTTTCGTCGACTTCCCTTCAAAGTTGCGGACGTTGATGCAAGGACACATTGGATACGTTGATGGAGGATATCAAGGTACATTTACTTCTTGGTTCAATTTAATTATGGGATCCTACAACACGGAATCTGTTCTGCCAATCTTTCCAGGTGTCACTAAACACCTCTTTGACCAAATCATAACAATTCTGTGCCATCAATGCTGATGATTCTTAGTCGACGGAGAGGTTATCGCTGAATTACGTGTGGACCAGCTCAAAGAGCAAGCTACAATCATCAAATCAAAGTCCATCACCAGTATCGTCGTCGTCGGGATATATTCACCCTCGAATCCAACGCAAGAGGAAGAAGCACGCCGTATCCTATCATCAGAGCTCGGCCCTGGCTACGATATCTCCTGCTCACATGCAATTGGCCGCCTGGGTTTCCTTGAAAGAGAAAATGCCGGTATCTTGAACGCCAGTCTACGGCGCTTTGCTCGTCATGTCATTGCAGGATTCTCTTACGCGGTCCAAAGGCTAGGCAAGTGTAAGCTTTACATTACACTTAATGATGGTACGTTGAGTAAAGCACTCACTGCGGCCGAGTACCCTGTCCGATGCTTCTCCTCCGGTCCCACCAATAGCGCAAGAGGGGCTGCTTTGTTAGCAAAGTCTCAACAACTGGGCGACTCAGCGTCAGACCAAAGAGAAGTCCTTGTAGTCGATGTTGGAGGGTAAGATGAACTTGAAGGAATTTGTTACTGAGCCTAACTTACCACCCAGAACTACGACCGATATATGTGCTTTATTGAAAACAGGCTACCCACGACAATCCGGTGCCTTTGTAAAGATAGCCGGAGTCAGAACCAATTTTACAATTCCAGATGTTCACAGCATTGCCTTGGGTGGTGGCTCACTCATCCGTAGCAAGGAGACAGGGACTTCTGTTGGACCTGATTCGGTCGGATCAAGATTAGAGCAGGAGAGTATTGCATTTGGTGGAGAAACATTAACAGTAAGTCCTGCTTCATAGCCAGGCACAAAATAGCTCATTATAGAATTAAATTACTAACTTGAAAAAAGGCAAATGATCTCGTGTTCTCTAATGAAAAGACTGATAGTCTTGTCCCGTCAAATTTCAAAGTTTCGGGACTTAAAGAGATTGCTAGAAAGCTCGAGTCGGCCATTGACTTGGTGAAGACAAAGCAAGGAGACGCGAAAGTGATTCTCGTCGGAGGTGGAAGCATCATTATCGCTGACAATATTGCTGGTGTGGGAGAGATTATTCGTCCGAAATATTTGGAGGTAGCAAATGCAGTGGGCGCCGCGGTATAGTTTTTTCGTGGATACTTCTCCGCGCAGCAACTGACTTTGAACAGATCAGTAAGATCGCTGGTGCTGTTGACTCTACATTCGTACCAGGAGCAAAGACAATTGACCAAGAAATCGAGGCTGCGAAAGCACTCGCGATTGAGCGTTGCGTGGCTGCAGGTGGTAACAAAAAGACGATCGAAGTGATGGAAGTAGATGTCTTGCCCATATCATATGTCACGAACGGAGCAACAAAGCTCCTAGTACGTGTAGTGGGAGATTTGCTTGAAGGCTATGAAGAAAATTTTGATTTACCTGAATCATTACTGGATGGAGAGATTTTCCGGAAAGAAGATCTCAAAATTATCCCCAATAAGCTATCTGAAGATGGCAATTCTATTTCAAAGGCTTCTTCCTACGATGTCGTCGAGCAAATAGATATCGGTTCATACCGGCCTAGTCTTAATGGAGATCTATGGTATCTATCAGAGCTGGATCTTCAATTTTTTCTAGACGGCACAGGGGTTTTAGGTGTTGGCAGTTGTGGGGAGCCGTATCCTACCTACATTGCATGTTTGGAAACCCTTCGAGCTGGAGGAGAAATTACTATTAGGAGGCAAGACACATTTCCCGACGATGGGGTTGTAGTTATGAGTGGATTCATGGTAATGTTCCAGCGTTGATCCGCATGATTTGGACTGACAAATTCGCAGGGTGGGCCAAGTGTTTATCTTGAACGGATACCGGGTCTTACTGAGTGAGTAATTATATCATTCATGATCTGTTGCTTTCTAACATTAAATAGAATTAGTGATGCTATAGAGGCGGTCATGAAAGCAGCTGGCCTAGAAACTTTCGACGCCGTCGTTCCCAACGAAATCGGAGGAATGAACGCTTTTGAAGCTTTTCTTGCAGCGCACCGTTTCAAGAAAAGCGTGTTGGATACAGATCTCGTCGCGAGAGCATATCCATTTATCTGGCAAACAGTTCGATGTCTAAATGACCTCCCAGTCGTCCCTGCAGCTATAGCCAACGGTGCAGGTAAAACAGAGGTATGCAATGACACGATGTTAACGGAGGGTTTCTAACTTATTCCCAAGGTCTTCAAAACAGCCAAAGATAACCTCGAAGCCGAAGAATTGATGCGAGGCGCGTGTGTAAATCTCGGCTCCTTGACCGGCATGTGCACCTGTCCCGTCTACGGTGCCGAAGCCAAAACATTACCAAAGAATAGTTTCTCCCACGGTATGCTTCAACCCTCATCTCACCTCTAAAGCTAATGATACCCCCAAAGCATGGCAAATAGGCCGCTCGATCGCCCTGTCACGCTCCCTAAAACAAGACCCCCTAACCAGTCTCCTCGCCTCGGAAGACGGTATTCTCCTCTTCAGCGGCAAAATAATCTCCGTAACACGCACTGTCTCCGAAGGTTTCACACGCGGCTCCGTCCTTCTGGAACCTTTCTCCGACTCCCTCTCATCCCCAACCACCAAAACCTTCTCCACCTCGACCCTCTTCATCGAATTCGAGAACGAGAATCTCAGTGCGATTCTGAGAAGCGAGGGGGAAGAGGATAGAGTGTTGGCGGTGTGTCCGGATCTGATTACGCTGCTGGATAAAGCGAATGGGGCCCCGCTTGGGATAAGCGATTATAAGTATGGGTTGAGGGTCAGTGTTGTTGCATTGAGGAGTCCGCCGGTCTGGACCACGCCGCGGGGACTGGAAATGGGTGGGCCGAAGGCTTTTGGGTATGTTGCTTCTTTCCTATCGTTGGTTTTGGAGTAGGAGTGAGTAGGAGAATGATGCTAACTTGGGGTGGTTTGTAGGCTTGATATCCCTTATAAGAGTGTGGGACGGGCGAGTATACTCCGCCTAAGAGCGTGTGGGAGATGTTTGGTGAGACGGCTTCGTGACGAGTGCGGTTTATCATGAGGTGTGGATGGTGTTATGAGTAGCGCTTTGACTCTAGGCAACCCATATGCATCCGTACAACAATGTCTTATTCAAGATTCTTTGGGGAACTAAGACCAAATTTAGACCCCAATTATCTATTCCGCTGGAGTTGCTTACAACTCGTCCCACCCCAGTCCACTGTTCAGTGGCATTTCTTTCCCTTTCCGCCCCTAGATTGAAAATCACCGTATTAGATTCCAACTTTCGCCAAACTCATCATCAATTCCAGGGGCTCGTTAATCACTCTAATAAACCTAAACTATATGAAACATCCACCGTCCTTACTAATTAGTGCTCATTACCATTATTATCCGAAGTTTTCCTAACTCACACTCTCCCGCACACGAGTATATCCTCAGGTACCCGGCACATCCTTGGACTCCTCCCCCTCCAATAAAAATCCACGCCGTACATGTACATGAGCTGCTGCCTACGGTGCTCCGTTATGCATGCTACCCCGCTATTTCTCAGAATGAATAGACGTCGTCAGACGACAATATAACCGACCGTACTTCCTCGCTCACCCCAGTCTCCCCATCTCCATACCAATAATCCGCATCTCTCACGCACCCCCTTTAAATTATAATACAAGTGCAAGGAAAGGAAAGGAAAATGGGTTGCTGCTGCTGCTGTATACGCGCTCGAAAGCAGGATACTGATCCTGGTCCTGATCCGTTTACGGGTCGTGCAGGTGCAAGTCAGCCAGATACAAATCTAAATCCAGATACTGAGATTAAGATTGAAGAGATAGGTTCACCACGTAGGTATTTCCTTGCAGCGAAATGTGTTCACTCAAACAATCGTGAAGTGAATAAGCAAGCATTTCTTTTATATGAATTCTTCTAACGTATATCCATACAGCTCCATACGAAGCCAAAGCGCACAACGAACCGGAAAAACATGTACAGCCATCGGTCCTCTCGGCTTCCACTACCCTGTACGGAAGTAGAGGTGCGAGTGGGAGAGCAAGTAGAAGTGAGGAACAAGGTACACGAGTCGGCGTGAAGTCTACGGATCAGACTTTGTACGGAGCAGCGGCCGGTGGACATCTAGAAGAAGTAAAGAGGTTGCTGGAAGCTGGTGTGAATCCGTCGGATCGTACGGTTTGTGATTGGTGTCCTCTTGTAAGCATATGCATCCATCCATCCATCTCTCCATTCAATCACCCACCCATGCCGAAAATCCCAAATCCAGGTCCACGTCCATTAGCTACAAGAAGATCCAAACTAACAGATTTGGCGGCAATTCAGCACTGGGCAGCCCACAACGATCTTGTCCACGGTCACGAGATCGTGAAGCTGCTGGTTCGATACGGCGCAGATGTAAACCAGGTCTCGGATACGGGACTCACGCCTTTGGATTTGGCGCGTAGGGCGGAGCGGGGCGAGAATGTGAGGTTTTTGGAAGGGGTGGGGGGGATGAGTGGATTGGAGGTTAGGGGGCATAGCATGGGATTGTTAGAGTAATTAGTATGTATCGTTCAAGTAAGTGTTTGGGATGTGTTGGGGTGAAGATTACTTAGCTCTAGTAAAAAGAAAATTCTTCTTCCTAGCGCTATAGGGAAAAACTTCATTCTATCTTCAAAAGTTTACTCCTTGCTCTACCTTACCTGGACGTTACTTTTTGCTATACCTGTTTACAGGGCTGATAAATTTTTAAAACCCCTGGCTTGATAATATACAACTAGGTTTATATAAGAGCTTTCTGACCAAAAATATGTGATAGACACGTGACCATCCCGCCTCCCCCCTTTTGCTCTCACTGTTTTGCAAATATGAATAGCTAACTAGTAGATATAAAAATATCCCTAGCTCTATATCTGACAAAACAATGTCTTCTCCACCTTGTACATAAGTGTTACTTACTAAAATCCAAAAAGTGCAAAAGAAAACACTACCTAGGTATACAACACAACTCGCTACTTGAGATATATGTAAAAATAGCAAAAAATGATTGCGTTCGCCGGGAATCGAACCCGGGGCCCATCGATACAACAGCTATGCTAGCGTATTAAGCTATACAGCCAATTGGCAACGATGGATTTTACCACTAAACCACAAACGCTTTGTGTTGCTTGTTTTGTTTACTTTCTTGCTTATTTTAATATATACCAGTTGTGCGGTGGAAAATTTTCTTAGAGCGGGGATGAAGGAGCCAATGAGAGGATGGGAGGAGGTGGATAGGTGGATAGGATGGGTTATTGCCGGTGATGGATGTAAGGGAGTGGGTTAGTTTGTGGTGGGGGACGAGGAGAGAACTTTGAG
>QGMG01000890.1:0-15975 GCA_007825325.1 Lachnellula cervina
ATTGCGACACGCGGGCAAGCTCTCGCTGCGCTTTTCTCTCTTCCGCTTAACGCAGGGCCAATAGAGGCAGCCACACCACCACAATACAGTACAGTACAGTACTGTACTGCTGTACTGTACTCGCTCGGGAAGTCTGTCTGTCTATAAATATCGACAAAATCTGAAGGTAACGTTTCTAATGTCCTGTCTTTGCAAGTACTTTACTACTAATTATTAACATAACCCTAGCATTATCTATTCTTCTTTTTACTGAACTACTATTACTCCGTACAGTTGGGTACCGTACAGGATCAATTGCGGCGGCTGGGCTGGCTCGTAGAGTATCAACGATTGGGAGTGGTTGAGGTGGCGCAGTGAGTCTGAAACATTCTGGCCACTCAGCATCCATCGATCCCTGTTTGTACTATTCTCTTTTCTATATTTTCCGTGTATCTTCAGCTGCATCCAGCCATCGCATTTGTTCATCCCATTTACTCCAAAGCCAATTGTATTTCAGAAGCCTGAAGACGGGAGCGGTAGATAGACCAGTGTGTTGTGGTTTAGTTTGGTCTGGTCTGGCCTGGTTTTTGTTTCACGTCGTACATTGATACATTTGTAGTGCACCAGTATAAACTTGGCTCTCTTTCAGTTCACCTTGTATATACTTTGCCCTTCGTCCCGTCTAGTCCTCGCCATCTTCTTAGTCAAATTATAGCTTCTATCCTTTGAAGCTCACTAAAGCGTTATTTGGATTAAATCAAAAAGGATCTATTGATGCTATGGCAAAGTTGACTCAGATACCAAGGAGTATTGCTCGCCAAAACCAATTTCATGAAGAGTATGTTACTTCAATACGGTTCGTTGCTTCTCTCGTGAGTCTTCTTTCGAGAGTGACGAAAAGCGGGTGTCAATACCAGAGTTGTTGTATTCATAATCCAAATGGAAGAAAGGACTGGATGAGAAGCCATACATAGATACATGTCTGGCTGAAGAAAAAGCCAATCATAAGCTTTTCGTAGGAAGTGAGCCTATTGCCATAATACGAGCCAACCTCCAGAAACCTAGCTCTAATGTCTGGTTACCAATGTTGCTAAAGCTCCTTGGCCCCGAGATTCAGTGCTGGCGCGAGCTACAATAACCACATTATAGCACCAAATTATCGGCCTTGGAGGAGGAGGGAAGGGAGGCGGGGGATTGGAGCTGTATGCAAGAATAAGTAGAGCATTGTGATGGTCAAAGGTGGGGCTGGGTGGAAAGTGAAGATGAAGGTGAAGTTGAGGCGATGTAGATGGGTCCCCCCCCTTTCTTTCCTCCTTCCCCTTTTTCCCTAAAGCTCAAGCTCTGAGCTCTCTCTCTGCTTTCGCCCCATCAGCTTACACTCCGCCATTACAGCCATTTCCCACCATCTCTTCCCCCCAATTCTCAAAAACAGCTGATTTAGTAACTATATAAAGCACCAAGCAAAGTCTTCACATGAAACGTAGTACGGGAAACGAACTATAGATCAATCTCCCGAACTCATATATTAACCCGCGAATGAAGAACATAAACTTGCCATCCCACGAAACTTCAGAACCGTGTTTTGCGTTCAAATACCAAGGTCATCATAGCTTGTAGGCGCATTACCTTTCCCTACCACTTCTCGTTCGCAAGTTAACGAGGTGAGATATGTACAGTCTCCTGGAGTATGTGTTGGATGGGATTAGTAAACCGAGCACTGTCCAAGGGATATGGACACTTGCTTCCGTATTCGCTATCCTATCCTACGTAGGTAGTACAATTGATTACTGGTAGAAGTTGTTGTCAGGGTTTCGCTTCGCTTACTACAGCACTCGCAAACCAGGTCTGTTTTTAGACTAGAACGGTTTAGAATAAAAATCATGGCTGTCTACCATCTCTGTTTTGTGTTGTTAAACATTTCTCCGTGTATCAATCAGATGCCATCACATTGACGCAGCACAAAGTTATCTGCTAACCCCTATCATCACATTCGTCAACCCTAATTTAGATAACCACCCCCTCCATCCACCCAAGGAGATTTCTCAAGGCTTCACGTTCCACAAATCCTGTTCCCAACCCTTAGCCCTTGCCTGCTTCCCTCTCGATCTAGCACCTTTCTTCTCAGAAGTAATAAGAAGCAGAGTCTTGGCTGCATCGGCAAACGCATGAACCAAGTCCTTCATTCTTCCCGTCTTCTGAAATAGCTGCAGCACATCTGACTTTTCCTCTGCCATCAACGCGGTCACATCCATGCACTCCATGAGAAAGTTGCGAGTCAATACAGAGCCAGCGAACTGGAGTGTTCTGATGTACGCAAGGATCGTCTCTGGTAGGTACGCCTCTCTCAATTGCGTAAACTCCACCTCCCATTGCTCTGTTTAAGTTAATTAGTAAATGTGGTCAGCAGATCAGAGCAAGTAAGGAACGTACGGTTCGGACATGTGAGCAACCACTTATTGAACAAGGGCTCTATTGTCATTGATTCTGCATCCCAACGTCGCGCTAGCTCTTTGCGGGCGTTCGGATTCCGTCTGTTGGTGCTAGCCCTAGGACAATTAGTTTTGACAAAATGGATGAACAACTTTCGACTCACTGCTGCTCTGCCAGAATGACTTCGAAACTTTTGACAGTCTCAATCAAATCCAGAGCTTGGGTCAGAGTCTCAAGCTCTCTAAAGGACTTTGCTTGCTCAATAAGATGCCTCTTCAGGTATCTCCGGCGGTCTGCCGATCCATTTAGAACCTCAGTCATATCATCTTCACCTCCCTCCAAGCCTTTGAAGTCAACAGCTTCACCAATTAGTGCACGCGTCTTGCTAAATGCAATGCTAGAACTTGATATCTTCTGCATCAGGCTTTTTGCAGAAAGAAGGCGCATGTGTTCTAGGAAATATTAGTTGTGTAGTAAAAAGTTCGGACTGTGTGACTGACTAAAGAATCGTAAATAGAGCATGGTGCCAACTCTGAAGGTTTCGCTCCAAAGACCATCCACTAGTAAATACCATTCAAAACTTCTTATAAGAAGTACGTCGATTCTTGGGAGTCGAGCTGTATCCTCTCCAATGAAATCCTGCTTGAGTTTGCCTGAGGCTTCAAAAAGTTTGAATTCTTTCAAGGCAGGGTAGTCGACCTCGCGATCGGGAAAGTCGGCGAATAGATATCGAGCTTGCTTGTTCACAAACTCTTGAACGTTGAGGCCCAGTTGCCTCATATTTCTGATGTGCGTGACTCGTTGATCAATATCAGTGACATCAATGAGCATTCTGCTCAGAACAGCATATCTCCTGTTGCCCTCGAGCTGCGAACAATACAGGGGAATCAACTCTTCCTTGCCAGAGAATCGAAGAAAGCTGATGTAGGACACGATGACATTTTCAACCGCGGTCTGCCTCCAGCTGCCACCCAGGTCAAGACCGAGGTGCATGAACACCAGCAAAACATGCGTGAAGACTCTTAAACTATCGTGGTCTTCTGTACCGATGTAGTTGTAGACGCCGTCGGGATGGGTATTTTCTTTAGGAATTACATTTGATGGCTGTCGGGCATTCGCTAGTTTTGAAAACGCCAGACCCTGTTGATGAATAAAATCCTTGAAATTATCTGCGATTAATACGCCCTGTAGCATCTTCATGGGTATCGATGATTCGTCTCTAGTCCGCGAATCGTTTCTCAAGGTCTCGATAAGCCTCTTCCCAGCGCCTTTGGGTTCGCCATGAAACTGGACGGCATCGAAGACACCGAAATTTGAAATGGTAACGGATAATGATTTGTGGAAGGGAAGGCTCTGGAGGTAGTTGTCAAACTGTGTCCGTAGCAAGGCGTTGTAGTGGACGAATACAAAATCATCCCATGACCCGCAAACACGCTCGACGCTTGTGATGTCTCCACTAAGAATGCCATAGACAGCCCGTTCGTAGTCGTCTCCTGACGCTCCTCCCCCGTTACGAGCCAAAGCAAAACAAGTCCGCCTCCACAGAGTCCAGGAAGTAGGATCTGCAATCTCTGCATCTTCCTCGACCCCGTCAGGTAAACCTGACATACTGACAGCTCTCCAAACCTGGCTGCGCTCAACACACCATTCTCTAATCTCGGCTGGAGTACTTCCCCGGCGAAGCATCTCGTAACAGCCTAGCCATATGGCACGCTCAAAGTATTGATCTTGCACCTCTAGCTTTCTGTTTTGCCTGGTTGAAGCATCAGGATCAAGTTGGGTGACTAGTAGGGCTGTCTTCGAAGTATTCAAGAAGGCCTTTAATTCTGGTGCCGACGGATCCAAAGACTTATTCCACGCATGAAGTCGCTTCTCTTTCTTCACAGCCTCTTTTGTATGGATCCACCCGTGGGCTATAATGTCTCCTCTTTCGGCATTTTGTTGGAGCTCCTGTACCAAAAAGTCGATAGGTTCACCATCATCCCTTGCAGTATCCTTCAGCCATTGGAGAACAGTCCTGCGCTCGAGAGCAAGTGTGTCTGTCTCCAAGAAATTATCCCAAAGTTCACGCCCGCTTGAATACTTGTGAAGTGCCGGCGCTGACTTCTTTCGCTGACTGGTTTCTGTTGGGGCATATCGCAACTCTACAAGGCGGCGCAATAAGTCCCAAGTCCGTGCCTCCTGCTCCCAGCGCTCTAGATCAGCCAGGTCAGTGGGCGCATCGGCTAAAGGAGAGTCTTCTTGGTCTTCGTAAAGTTCCAATGCATCTCCAGCAATTTCGACACCACGCATCCGTTTCCTCTGTCTGAGACCAGCTTTCTGCCGCCGCTCTGCATCGTGCCTTTCCCCTAAGCGATTTACTGTATTTATTGCAATATCGTGATACTTGTCAAGGAGACCTATGACCATTCCGTGCCTTCCTTCATCGCCGTCAGGCTTTTGGATAGTATACCCGTCTAAGACCTCGGCGAACTTTTCCACCTCTCTACCAACTCGATCTGCTGCTTCGCGGAGAGGATGGAGAATATCTTCGTGGTCCTCTGGACCCTCGAGCAGAAGCTGTCGGTCATCTAAGAATCACATTCAGTCAGTATCTAAACGATGCGCGCAAGGCATTCTAGGAACTGCCTACCATCTTCTTCGTCGCGGTCTGACCTCATGTCTACATCGTCGTCGTAGGAGGAGGTTGGTTCTTCGGAGAGTGCTCGTTCAGATCGATCGTCGGGCTGCTTTGTTCCACTTGTCAGCTTTTGTATGTCCATCGTTGCTGTCTAGATCATCGCATTACTTACCCCTACAAAGTGCCAGCTAGTCTCCCGATATTTCTATACAAGATAGCCGTTAGTATAGCTATCCTTAGCCTGAATGGGGTAAACTTTCGTACCTGGCGAGGTTGCAGTCCGTCAGGAGCCAAGGAGCTGGCACCGCTCCGAGTCATTGGCGCCATGTTGAAGGATTAAGCAATTGCTGGATGTGCACTCATAAACGTCGCGTGTAGCGTGGAATGGAGGCGTGTTGATTGAGGCCCATATACTTGAAGATGCAACTGTAAATAAAGGTATGGTACGGTCTAACCAGAAAGTTACTGTAACCGCGCCGCGTCACGTTAGCGAGCCGCGCTAAGAACGGGGCGCATATAAAAATCTTCGCTCTCCTCCAAATCTCGTCTTTTGAAAAATAATGTCAAGGCCATCTAAATAGAGTCTCGGAATAAGCCTCCTCAGGAGTAACCATCATTGCTTATTCAGGTCCACGGATCTCTTTGCGCGCTCATGATCGCCCAGAGGAAAATCGACTCTTCCTGTTCACGTTCCCTGACCTTTTTGGGCTGACGGTGGGCAGTAAACTTGGAGAGTCACATCTCCAGAGAGGGGACTATGAATTGCCTAAATGGCTTGCTAGAAGCTGGTAGCTGATCCCCGGGGTCTGCTCCACTCTTATCTAATGTATGTACAAAATGCGTGACCCTCCCTGCTCTACCTCTTGGACGACTCAGCAGCCCGTTGCTTAATCTTCAGCCTCAGCAGACTAGCTTGTGGGCAGCATACGGATTTTGCTTCATCTCCGTTACGCGCGTAGAACGAGTTGCAGCATTCATAGAGGGCATCGATCTGAGCTTGACACTTGGATTCCTGATACGAATTTTTACCCAGGCATGCTGAATGCGCTGTCTGTTAGTATTATCCTGAATATGAAGATGGAACGGGTTAATGGACCTTGGATAGCACACTGCAAAGATAACATTAGCATGAGAATATAAGAAGTTTCGGAATGATCCACGTACCGCTTTAGCATGACATGGAGGGTCAGTCTCCAAATCGTCCTTTGAAGCCTGAGATTGGTGTCAGTGAACCAGGTCACGGTAGAGGAATGAATGTGTTAGAACTGCTTACCATTTGAAACAAATTTGCACCAAATTCAATATAGGATAGGTTCGCTCTTAATAGTTGCAGGCAAACAGTCAACTTAAAAAAGGTTTCTTTTTCTTGTGTGGTCGCCACAAAGTCTGATCAAACATTCCGCCTCTTGCGCGCTAGTCTTGATTCTGCAACCAAAGTGGGTGTGAATTCTCCCCCACTACAACCTCTTTCCAACCCCAAACCTCTCCATCACAACTCTAGCAAGCCGTCAAAGCATTGCACAATAAGTCGATCTCCATCGCCTCTTCAGATATTGCGCATAGCAAGGTAGATTTACCCCGTTCTCCTTGCTCCTCGGCGAGTCCTACTGATGCCCAAGATAGCCTTCTTCACCAAGCCTCACCCCAAAACGCCAGATCATCGACTACCACTCCCATCATGTCTGGCTCCGATGAGAATGGAAGCCCAGGTGCTGCCGAGAAGCCTGAAGGCGCTGGTCAATCAGAGCATTTGAACATCAAGGTCACCGATAACAATAACGAGGTGTTCTTTAAGATCAAGCGAACAACGGCACTCAAGAAGTTGATGGACGCCTTCTGCGAGAGACAGGGCAAAGCACCCTCATCGGTCCGTTTCCTCTTTGATGGTAGTCGCGTACAACCCACCGATAGCCCAGACACTGTAAGTACCCCCCATCTTGTTTCATGTCCCGGAAACACAGCATCTAGTCTTTCACGCGATTCTTGAGGCTGACATATTCACCACACAACAGCTCGACATGCAAGACGGCGACACGCTGGAGGTTCACCAAGAGCAGATCGGAGGCGCGAATTAAGTGATGAGTGGGCGAGGATGAATACGACAGTTTGGTGATCATTCATGATTTAGAATATGGCAAGTACGGCATTCGCGAATCATGGGATTCTCTACATGCGTTATTATTTGCATACGGGGGATATGGATTTGTTTTCGGGGGCCGAATTGAATGGCAACGGCGTGCAGGGCGTCAACACATCGCATGATTCCTTTTTCCACTGGGAGCTGAGATTCAGAAGCAGTGTTTTGTCCGCAAGGACATGGGCTTAGTCTTACTGTAGCTCAATCAATCATGCAGATTCCTCACGGGGTCTCCGTCAGAAAATGTGGCTACCTAATCTGTGCAACTTGAGCGATGATTTACTAAGGCGGGACATCCCGAATCCTGAACTGGTAGGTACTCCTGTACAAACTCCAAACCTAACAAATCCCTTAATATTTGTCTACAGCAAGAGCTGGATAAAGTCCTGACGTTGACTTGACTTTGAACCCCAATTTTATACCATCTCCAAGTCCGGTCGGGATATAAGACGTAATTCAAACGCGTCAGTACGTGCCGTGTGTTTCGCAGCCGATCAGGAACAGAACAGAAGCGGGCGCGTGGAACCCCCACAATTTGACTCCGCATTTTCATGGTCTGGGCTGTTCATGCATGGAACCAACTGAGAACACTTGCAGGCGTCTCCGAGTGCTTCTCGCATTGCACAACATATCTACTCGTACATGAACCTGGAGACGGACAATACTGTGCCTAGTAACTTAGTAAGTAATCGAGGATTGAAAGCATCTATCATTTACTTAGTCTTTCCGCCTCGAGCCAATTGCTGGTAAATACACTATGCACGAGGGCATGTACTGATTCAAATCCCAGCAGCATCGACCTCTTCTTCCTACATACCGAAATCAAAATGGCAGAAGCAAAAGGTATATTACCTCTACCCAATCTTCCCCAATTCTCAATTCTAACAAACTACAGAACTCAATTCCTCCCTCACCAAACTGAGCCTAGACCCCCAGCCCTCGAAATCCTCCAAGTCCTTCAAGCAAAAGCAGCAAACCCTCGCCGACTCCTGGGAAGACGAAGCTTCAGGCGACGACACAGACCGCCCGCTCTCCCCTCAGCAATCAGCAGACTACCCCGACGCACCACCCCCCACGCCCATCTCCCCCAGCCACAGCTACAGCCGCGAGTCCGCCTTCACCAGTCCGTATGGCTACAGTGCAAGCGATACAAGACCGGAGAGGAGTGGGAGCGGGGGTGCTGGTTCCAGGCCCGAGAAAACGGATGCGGTTGCGAAACGCATGATTGCTGGGGCGTTGGGCGTCAAGGCGCCGAAGAAGACTGAGGAGCAGAGGGCGTATGAGAAGGCCGTTAAGGAGAAGGAGGTCAAGCGGCGGAATCAGGAGAAGGAGGCTGCTGCGAGAGCGAAGGATCAGGCGGAGAAGGCCAAGGCTGCTATTTGGGAAGATTAGCGTGGAGGGGTTGTATGATTGGGAATATGGGGCGGGAAGAGAAAAATGCATTGCGTTACGGCGTTGGGAATAGGTGTCACATTTGTTATGTGGTTTGAGGTATCGTATATGAGTTATCGGCCATAGGAAGGGGTTTGGGTTTGACTTTCCCGCTGTCGTCTTCAGCAGACGGGACGGATGGAGGTATTTCTTATTCGGAATAAGGATCAAGCTCATTCGAGCTGGGACAGTCTTTTCGCGTTCATACTAAAATCTGTCTGTCTGGAGCTGTTCATTGTAAGAGCTGTGGCCATCGATCATAGACTGATATAATCGCCTTTGTAGTAATGCATATACACGCGTCTCATTGATGCGTAGTCTCATAATAAACTCTTCTTTCCTCTACTCATTCCAAGTCCACTAAACTTCTTCAATTGCTTTCCGTAGCCTTCTTTCTGTTTTACATGCCTCGCATGTGTAACAAGGCCAACTTTGGTTTCGCACCGAGTCTGCTCATATAAGAGTATTGGGAAGCCCCAAAAAGACGTTGTTGAAAATTCTATGATATGAAATGAATAAAGCTTTATATCCTTAATAGTATCCTTCAATAATCAACTATAAATTTCTAAATAACAATGCTCAGAAGTAGAAGTAAAAGTACATACAACTTGCCCTCGACGAGGGGTCGACCGACTAGGTCTTATTGATACTCTAAGTACCCGATTCGTCAACGATGAATGAAACATTCTAACACAAGCTATCATGCCAGAAAGAAGCTCGAATTTAATGCTCCTTAACTTTATAACATTAAAAATTAGCTCCTTCTCAACACAAACGCCACCCACGTCTTGCTGAAGAGTATTTATTATCCATCTATCTCGGCACGCCTTCCTGCCCCACCTCACGTAAAACACCCCACCGAGCTTGCTCCGACTTCACCACCGAGGTCTCTCTACTCTCCCCTTACATACCGGCACTACCAAAAAATACACCTTAGATATCTCGTTTCTTGTTTCCTTCCACATCATACATATATACACATGCATAATAGATAAAAACCACTCCGTAACGTGCCCTTGCCCAGGTATTTAAGCTCGCGACAATGCTTCGACAGCTATTGCGGGGTGGTGCTCCTCCGCATCCCCCACGTTCGAGAGCTTTTCGTATATCGGCCAGGCGGGGTGGGTTGGCGTATGAGGATACGATAGGGAATTTGAAGATTGGGAGGGATACGAGGGTTATTTTTCAGGGGTTTACTGGTATGTCCGTACGGAGTATGGTGTTTTCATATACCCTGGCAGGGTCCTCTACTTTGTGTTTCCTGGATAGCTTTACTTTTTATATACCCACTGTGTATAACTAATGGGTTTGGCAGGTCGGCAAGTATGTACAAATGTCCCTCACTTTATATGTGTGTAATATGGTATACATATACATTGAAGTGCTTATGTATATGTTTATGTCGATATTAATACTGTGTCTGCAAAGGCAACATCCAACGCCAAAGAATCATTAGCATGGGGCACCAATATCGTCGGCGGCGTCACGCCCGGCAAGAATACAGAGCATTTAGGACTCCCTGTGCTTCCATCTGTTCGAGAGGTATAACACTTCCGCCTCCTTCCCCATCCATCGATCACTACAGTACCTGATATTTATTTCAATACCGATTTATTCAGCAAAGTTACTAACCTCGTATGGATAGGCAATGCAGAAACTCAAACCACACGCAACGGGCATCTACGTAGCAGCGCACCAAGCTCCCGCTGCTATCGAAGAAGCGATTGAGGCCGAGGTCCCGCTTATTGTTGCTGTAGCGGAACATATTCCTGTTCATGATTTGTTGAGGGTGAGTTGTTTTGTTCTCTTAAAGTGTATTTGAGGGATGAAAGTGGAAGTGGTGATGTGGGGGCGCAGATGTTGATTTGGATGTGGAATGGATGTTGATATAAGCCTTGTACTGTAGATACATTCGATGCTACACACGCAGTCGAAATCCAGACTCGTGGGTGCGAATTCGCCGGGTATCATATCGGCGGTTGGGAGGTGTAGGATTGGGTTTCAGCCGCTGCCTTGTTTTATGCCGGGGAGGGTGGGTATTGTTGCAAAGTCGGGGACGTTGAGTTATGAAGGTAGGTAAGTTGGGCGTTTCACGTAGTGATCATTACTGACATTAAGATACGGTAGCTGTGGCGTCTACGACACGAGCTGGACTTGGCCAGAGTCTGTGTATCGGCATGGGAGGTGATGTTTTAGCCGGGACTAGGTTTGTTGATGCGCTGAACATTTTTGAGCATGATGATGATACGGAGGGTATTGTGTTGATTGGTGAGATTGGGGGGGATGCGGAGATGGAGGCTGCGGATTGGATCAAGGAGTACAGGAAACGTTCTTCAAATCCCAAGTATGTATTCTCTCAATATCGGACTTGGTTTGTTCTAATCAGTGCTATCCAGGCCTATATCAGCAGTCATTGGAGGCGTCAATGTCGCTCCAGGCCGAGTCATGGGACATGCTGGAGCTTTTACTTTACCCGGAGAGCCAGATGCATTAGCGAAAGTCAAGCGGCTTCAAGATGCAGGCGTCACTATTGTGAACCACCCAGCTAAGTTCGGAGAAGCCATGAAGACGTTACTTGGAGGCTCTGGACGAGCCAGCAGTGGCGCCGCTACAACGGGTGCATCGCAGCGAAGAGGAATGCATATGACGAGGAGAGTACGGCCAGCAGTTCGATCGCAAGTCTCAAATTTTGCCTCCCAGAAACGTAATCTGCATATCAGAGAAAATCTCGCTTTCGACCTACTTCGAGAAAGGGGCATCAACGCCTCGGAATATTCAGGTAAAGGACGAAAACGCATTCTCGCTGTAGGTATTGACCGCGCAAACATGTCACCATGTATCATCGCTTCACCGGCAACGAACGACCAAGATCCTCATGTGGAGGCAAAGAAGTTTCCGTTTGACTACATAAAGGGATTTGAGCCTAGCCAAATACCAGTAATTGCTGAGCACTTGCAACTGGGAGGCACTGCAAAGGAATCACTGGCAAAGCTTATCAACAGTTTAGTTGGCTTGTACATGCAAAAAGAGGCATTCCTGCTGGAGACACATTTCGTGGAACGCCTAGGGGATCTGAAGGTTGTGGGTGCTCATTTCGGCTTCGACGATGCCGCATTTCGAAGCACGAAGCGACAAGGAGACATTCACGCCCTTCGAAGAGTTGAAGATGAAGATGCGCAAGAAATTGAAGCTGAAAAAGATGGCATTGTGTACATCAAGCTTGCAGGGGATGGAAATATCGGGACTCTGGTTAATGGAGCCGGTCTTGCAATGAATACGGTTGATGCCTTGGCTGATGCAGGAGGCAAAGCTGCGAATTTCCTGGATACAGGTGGGAAGGCCACGAGCGAGACGGTGAAGAAGAGTTTCCAGGTGATCTTGCAGGACGAGAGGGTGAAGGTTATCTTTGTGAATATTTTTGGGGGGCTGACGTTAGGGGATATGATTGCAAATGGGGTATTGCTTGCGTTCAAGGAACTCGAGATGAGACTTCCAGTCGTGGTACGAATACGTGGGACGAATGAGGCGGAAGGTCAAAAGATAGTAAGTTTTGGATTCTTGACCCCCAAATCCAGCTATTTAGGGTTGGAAGGATTTGCAACTAAGAGATTGAAACAGATTGCGGAAAGTGGTCTGCCTCTGCAAGCCTTTGACGACTTTGAGGAAGCAGCGGCAAAGGCAATAGAGCTGGCTGATAGATAACAGTGATAAGGCTCTATCTCTAGCTCGTCTCGCAATGCTCGCATGTTTTAGGAGATTATTACCATAGGTAGATAGAAGATAGAAGATACTGTATAGATTAACAGATCAAGAGGGAATCCGGAATATCCGCATCTCTTAATTGGCGCAACTCCCACGCAGGCTTATTACTTCGTCTTGTACCACAATCTCGCACGCAAGGTTATTTTCGGGGGGTCCGAGTGATCACGTGCGTTCTTTCTTTTCACACCACTTCACGGCACGGTCCCAAATTTAGGAATAGCACGTCATCCAGTTAGCCTGCTTTTCTTTTCTCTTTTACGCAACGGACTCAAGCCGGACAACATCTGGGTGCGAGTAGGATGAGACATTGTAGAAACATACGAGTGGTTAATAGGTAAATAGCAACAAGTCTCGTCTTATTATTGTGCCATCGACTATAATAATGCCATGCTATGCGCGAGGCTCGAGTTCTTATTTTACAGAGGATGGATTAGAGAGAAGAGAGGATCTGGAGGCGCTGCGCTTCACATCCTTCTAGAATCCCGATCCCGAGCCCGACCCCTGTTGTTGCTATTGCAGGGCAGGGCAGGTTATCTTTTCCCCGCTTGAAATTCTGGAGGTGCAGGACAGGGGCCAGGGCAGGGCAGGGCAGGCTGGCAAGCCATGCCATGTAAGACGCTAAGCCCCCACCAGCGGGATGTTGTGATGTTGTAAGAGGCGCAAAAGCAAAGCTTCACATTGTCCATCCATCTTTGCTAGTATACTCGTATTTCATCCAGATTGATACCTGCAGTACTTTTAAAGGATTGAAAGATCCAGCGTACCTTCTTGCAGAACCACCGAGGTACAACAGCTTGCGTTTCTTGTCTCAATGTTTGCACCGCGTGGGTACGAATACAAGTACGGAGTATGGGTGTGGTGGTGGGGGTTGATAAGGCTACCAATACGGAGCTGTTCGTATACTTGAGTACCAGTACGCAACCCAGTGTTCTGCAGAATTAAGTTGCCTCCAAAATGCGAATCCAAGGTTTATATCCTGCAAAGCCAGGGTTTATATCCATTCACACTCGTAATTGGGTTGGAGCTCCCGACGGCCCAAGGATACCATCGCGTAGCTCATCCCTTAGCGGCTCCTTCTACCAGATCTTACGTAGAGGAATGGACAAGTCCTCTTTAAATATTGCACAAGTACTCCCCCCCCCCTCCATCACTTTGCGCCTCAAGTCTTACGGTATTGTTACCAACACCAACAGCCAGCCACTTTCTGTGAACCCCTTCATCTGCCCGTGTACGAGCGTTAAGTCCTCGACTCGCGCCTCCTCTCACTCACCACCACCTCAACGTCATCAACCACATGCAGCTCGTTCAACTACCTTTCAACCCTATTCATTATTCGCCCATTGTCCACTTTCCATCCCGGAAATGGCGTTAGATCAGAAGCAATCGCCCGCGGGCTTCGAATCAAATAAAGATCCCATATACGAATCTGAAAAGACCTCGAAACATGGTAGTGGTGACCTCGAGGGCCATGGAAGGCGCAACTTTGACCAACATGGTGGAAGAATCGGCCCTGTCCTGAAGCATCTGAGAGGTACAACAGACGGTATAGGCTCAGACTCCGAGGCCAATATTCTGGCGGGGCAAATCGAGGCCGAGTCGGAAAATGCCATCCAGTATAGAACATGTAGTTGGCAAAAGGTGTGTAAATACGCCTTTCGGGGGTTCTTGTTTTCAAGTGCTTGTATCCAAGGCTTCTTTCCTGCCCTGCCTGGAACACTTTACTCTGACCCTCATTTCTCCCTCAGAGATGAAAAGCTTCATGCCCTCTTGCTACAACGCTGACATAATGCCCTTAGACTGCCGCGCTACTCTTCTCCGAGTATATCTGTCTGGCCATCATGTCATTCCCTTACAGTTACTCGGTTTTAGGCTTGGTTCCAGGCCTAATTCTGACTGTGGTTATTGCTGCATTCGTCTTGTACACTTCCCTAGTGGTCTGGGAGTTTTGCTTGAGACACCCTGAGGTTCGCGATGTGTGCGATGTTGGCCAAATGCTTTTCTGGGGTAAAACCTGGGCATGGTATGCGACTGCCGTCATGTTCATCTTGAACAACACCTTTATCCAGGGTCTTCATGTACTTGTCTTTGCCAAGTATCTCAACACCATCACCAATCACAGCCAATGTACCATCGTCTTTGCTGTCGTTGCAGCCATCATCTGCTGGTTGGCTTCCCTCCCTAGAACATTCTCGGCCTTGGCAAATCTTGCCACTGCTTCTGCATTCTTCACCTTTATCTCTGTCCTCCTGGCAGCGATCTTTGCAGGTATCGAGGCACACCCAGCTGGCTACAACCCCGACCCGAGTTTCATCGACCCAAAAACGGGAATCCACGGTGGTGAACCCATTGTTACTGCAATCCCAGTCGCGGGAACCACCTTTGTTGCCGGCATGAGTGCATTCCTAAACATCAGCTACACCTTCATTGGTCAGATCACCATTCCCAGTTTCATTGCTGAGATGCGCGAGCCCAAGGACTTCCCCAAGGCATTGTGGGCTGTGACCATTGCAGAGGTCCTTGTATTTGGTATCATTGGTTCCGTTGTTTACGCCTACACTGGAAATCAGTACAACACCGCCCCAGCATTTGGATCTCTAGGAAACGAAACTTTCAAGAAAGTGTCCTTCTCTTTCATGATCCCAACTCTTATCTTCCTGGGTGTTCTCTACGCATCTGTCTCTGCCAGATTCGTCTTCTTCAGAATCTTTGAGGGAACCAAGCATAAGTCCAGCCATACTGTTGTTGGATGGGCTTCATGGGCTGCTATCTTGGCTGCTACCTGGGTGTAAGTCTTCAAATTACCAGTGAATATTGCCATAGCTAATTCTTTGTTCTAGTGGAGCTTTCTTAATTGCGGAAGTCATCCCATTTTTCTCTGACTTGCTGTCAGTGATGTCATCGCTCTTCGATTCCTTCTTCGGATTCATCTTCTGGGGTCTTG
This sequence comes from Lachnellula cervina, assembly GCA_007825325.1. NCBI lineage: Eukaryota > Fungi > Ascomycota > Leotiomycetes > Helotiales > Lachnaceae > Lachnellula > Lachnellula cervina. The sequence goes on from QGMG01000890.1 coordinate 15,301, forward strand.
CATATGTTCGTATGCGAAGAGTGGACGGTGGTGTTACTTGGCTCTCAGACATGTCCATCTATGGATACTCGATGTTAGCCTTAAACCTCTTCATCATTGCGATTGGAGTGTTCTTCTTGAGCGCTGGTACTTATGCCAGCGTTCAGAGTATTATCGACAGTTACGCTGCGGGTACGGTTGGAGGCGTATTCACTTGTGCCAGCAACGGTCTATAGATGAACGAGTTTGTAGTATTTATGACATGATTTGGATACGAGGGAACAACTTTTGTGGGTTTAATTCATGTTTATAATTGACTCGCCGAGTACATATGGGAGGTGGGTAAATTAGGTGTTGAAAAGTACTTGTATACCATTTAGACTTACCTTTACAGTATCTTGATTTTCCTGACATGTGCCCGTCCTTACCTTACCACGAAAGCAGAGCAATGCTAGAAACCAAAACAAGCAAACAGATCAGATTGTAGCTTGAAGTTCATTAATTACATTGCCTACCTTCCCGCCACACCACCACCCTAAACTTCCCCTATTACCCTCTCTATTCGAGCCCATCCCAAGGCGCCATCAACGCATTCCCCTCGACACCCACCGGAAACTCCAACTCCCCCAAATGCGTACTATGCGCCCACGGCTTCAGCGCGTTCTCCCTGCGCACCGTGGCCGCGAAACACGCGCT
>QGMG01000891.1:0-15933 GCA_007825325.1 Lachnellula cervina
CCATCCCCCCACCCCATTCCTTCCTTCCCCACCATATTCAAATCACAATGATACCTCACAGCGCCACGCCGTCGCCGTCCAGCATGAGCGTGTTAAACTCAGCAAGCAGGTATCGTACAGTACAAGTAGAGTGTAATTTTTATACCGATACCGATGCCATGCTGGCGCTAGCACGATGCAGGATCTCATACTTTGTACTCACTCTACTCTACTCCGTATCAATCTTGTTTATTGGTTCGTTCGTTCGATTATCTGGGATGTATTTACGGTTATGATATAAAGTATAGTAAGTAGCGTAAATTGACCTACCGGTACACTATATCTTCTCTTCTCTACCCTCCGTAATGCAACCCTCTCCTCCCCTCACCTCCTTTCCAATGGAGTGGGGTGGTGCTTTAGCCGAGAGTACTGTACGAGTACAGAACAAAACTCGCGCTCCGCTCTCTGATACTATGTATATATATCCCAACCCTTTAAAAGAAAGAAGAAGAAAATCTCTGTACACTCACTGTAAGTAAAATAAAAAAAATAGAATCGCGTTATACTGTACTACAACATACTCCGTAAAATATCCCGCGCTTTGTTTCAAAACCCTCAAACCCGTTTCAACCCCCTCCTCCCGCTTTCTTACCGCCGCGTTTTAACAGTGTATCGGAATCAGGATCTGTAGATCAGGTTCAATTCCCCTTGTTGATTTCACGTTTCCAGACTCCAGATACGATATCAGATTTACGATTCTTCTTCCGTGGTATATTTTCTTTATCTGGATTTCAGGTTATTAGACTCTTCGTACGTTCAACTTGTCACGTTAATTCTACGAGATATTCATAAATACCTTACGATACAATAATACCTCGACTGCGTATTCAAAACTCAATTCAATTTCCATCCCGACTTTGGAGTTCCCGATGGCGACGGGATGGGGTGCTTATTTCGCGGGGTATGTGAAGAAGAAAGAGGGGGTGTCGGGAACAGGAATAAATTTAAATTCAGTGGAAACATCACCCGCGCCTATAATCATTCCGCGAAAAGTAAGACAGAACTCTCTTTCTCCTTGCTCCTTTTTCAGCAGTAACAAGAAGCTTTATTTACATCATGACATTGACCCAGGAAGAAAGAAAGCTAACGTTAATGGATTACCTTCAAGTCCACAACCACCACCCCGACGAAGAAACTCTACGGCATTCCAGCAGTGCCTGGCTCCAACGATCGCGAGCAAGCGCAATCCCAATCCCAATCCTCGACGTCGAATTCAAATGCGTCGAGGGTGGCCAAGATGTTTGGCTATGCAGCTGCTGCGCAGGCGAGAATCGACAAGGAAGCAGAAGCAGAAGCAGCAAGCACGCGGGGAAATGCGAATCAGGACCGTCTATCTTTGTCTGCAAAACCCAAGTCCCCCGTGCAAGCAACGTCATCTCCGAGTACCAGGGATCTAGAATTCATCTCCAGCACTGCTCCGAAAGCAGTATGGACGAAGATAGAAGCGACTCCGCTTGTGGCCGCGGTGCCTGGGACAGGAATCTCTGGTTTGGAGACCGACACTGCACCTCTGGAGAAGAAGAAGTCAGCAGGGGTGGAAAAGAAAAAATCGTCGCTCAGCGAACTCGATGATTTGATGGATTCGCTGCAAAGTAGCGCGGTGGAAATCCAACAGCCGGTGAAATTTGAGCCAGGTCCGAAGGAATGGAAGAAGGGTCCGAAGAGAGGGAAGCCATCCATTAGCCAGCTCGATGACTTGATGAGTAGTATGATGCAAACTTCCCCAGCACCCATGGAACGGGCAAAGGTAGCGAGGAAAGGGAAGCCATCTATTAGTGAGCTTGATTCGTTGATGGATATGCTGGGAACGGATTTCAGCTCAAGTGCAGATGTACCGGTATCTAGGAACCATTCGACGAGGGATCGAGGGGTCGCCAAGTCGCCGGTGGCACAGGTCAAACCGTGGCTCGAGGATTCATTTATGGATGAGCCGGCAACGATCAAGATGCCGATCATGGTTTCAACAGAGCAGACGGGAAAGATGCGAGCGAGTATTTTGTCGTCTCCTGTAACTCGGACAGACGAGGAACAGTACACTGGACCGACGATTTCCGAATATCAAAGAATGAGCGACCAGATCAAGTCCCAGCAAGAACAAATAGAGTTGGAACGAAGGCGAATGTTGGAAGAGGAGGAAAGATTTGAAATAGAAGAGAAGAAGCTTGCTGAAGAGGATGAGATGATGAAACAATTCGTGGCAGAGGTGGAACGTGAGCAGGCGCGAATCAAAGAAGAAGAAGAAGAAATTGATCAAGAAGGAGAAAGACAGTCTGATTATGAGAGTGATTATGGAGACTCTGATGCCGATGAGAGGGACAGCTTTGATCGTTTGGACGATGATCAGTTGGCTCGGCAAGAGGCTGATTACCAGAATTCTCAAGTAAGGATTTATGAGGATGAGGTGGAAGCGGAACGTTTGAGGTATGATGCGGAAGAGGAAGAGGATAGGTTTGAAGCTCAGCGGATTGAGGATGAGACGTTTGCTAAGGAGCAGAGACGCTCCGAGGAGGAGAGTATGAGATATGAGGAAGAAGTTAGACTGGAAGAGGAGCGGGCACAGGAGGAACGGGAACAGGAGGAACGAAGAGCCTGGCGAGAGAGGCGCGAGGAAAAAGAGAGAGAACAGCTATGGGCAGAGGAAGAGGACGCAAGGTCGGAAGCCGAGCGCATAGAAAATGAAAGAATCGCGGACATCGAAAGAGAAGAGCGCTTGAGACACGAGGAAGACATGAGGCTAGAAGCAGCGCGCATCGACGACGAAAGGCTCGCCGAGATTGAGACAGCAGAGCAATTGAAATACGAAGAGGACATGAGATTGCAAGCGCAGCGTATGGAGGACGAACAAATGGCCGAGGAGCGAGAGCGACAAATGGAAGAAGAGCAAGAAGAACGTGTGAGGTATGAGGAGGTCGCCAGAATGGAAGCCCAACGCATAGCAGAAGAACGAATGGCTCAACAGGAGCGTGTAGAGCGAGAGAGTGCAGCGCAAATGGCGGACGAGGAGGACTTTGACGACGACGAGCCTTTGACCAAAGAGGCACAATTGAAGAAAGCCGAGGAGAAAATCAAGGCAGCTTTTGCTGGGCTTGCGCAAGAGCGTGGTCAGCTTGCAGGAAATGCTGCTCCTATTGCTGTGCCAGAACAGAAACCTGCAGTAGTTGGAAGCGGCGCAAAACCTTTTGTGAATAAACTGAAGGTTGGTAAAGCGAATTTGGGTGTTGATGTGGCGGGTGCTCAGAGGGGAGTCTCGAGGTATAATACGACTGGAGGAAGAGGAGCTGGAAATGGAACTGGACCACAGGGACCTGAAAAGTCACCTGGTGTTGCGAGGTATAACACTATTGGAGCCCGATCACAGGTTCCAGAGAAGTCGCCGGGTATTTCGAGGATAAATACAGTAGCTGGACGACCTGGGCTTCCAAGTGGACCAAGAGCTGGTGGACTTCCCAGCGGTCCACGAGCTGGGTTACCTTCAGGACCGAGACCGAGAAGATAGATTAGGACTGGTTGGTTGAGTGAGATATAATATACCCCCTCTAGCAGAATAGCTTTTTCCCTTGAGAGTTTGAGAAACAGTAGATAGATACGGTATATCTATCACTCCCCAATACTGTCCCATAACAGCTTTGTGATCCCAACAGTGAAATGGACCATCTAATCCCGACCGCCCTAATTTCTCACTCGGGTGTTTTTCTTTAGTATGCAGCCCCATTGAAAAGCAGCTGGTCCCGTCCCTTCACGTATCTCATCCGTATGCGGTATTCTGCTGCACTTCGCAAGATCATGCATGACATAAACCCAACACGTAAATCCAAATCCCTTACCTCCTACTAACTCAATTCGTAAACACCAGCTGAGCCGTGACCAAATCCTTATTCCAAGCCTGGTCACTCTATACCAAAGAGGATCTTTGCTCTATTTTGTTGCATTTCGCGATTCTCGTACCTCGAGTCGTGATACTCCGTATACATACATGAGGCTCCGCAATGCAGTACAGTATGTAACAATCCAACCGGCTTTACTCCGTACAGTAAACCACTCTAAGCAGGAAGACTCAGCCCCAACTCCCGCCCACCGACTGGCTGATAATTTCTGGACATAACGAGTCAGTCGTGTAGCGGAAAGAGCAGAGCCTCTTTTCTTCATGAGCCCCTTTCTTGGTACAGTACACTCTACAACCTAATAAACAACCTACCTACCTATGCATAGAATCCCCCCGCGCCTTTACCATCCAGTGCTGCATCATCCTCCTAGAGAAAGAAAAGACTTTGCAATCATTGACCGCACCAGAAAAGCCAAGATCACCCATCCATTCATTCCTCCACGTCAAAACACAACGAGTCATGAACATCAACAAAAGCGCCCTATACTCAAGTAACACCAAAGCTTTGACTCGCAACCCCAATTAGAAATCCGTTGCAATTCGCATATCCCCTGTCCATCCATCCATCCATCCATCCACCCATCAAGTTCATCATCCCTCACGAAAACCCCAACTCAAAAATCTCACTCACAAACACAGAACAAGACGAGAATACCCAGCCCTCCACTTCCACTTCCACTTCCACTTCCACTTCCATTTCCACCTTCCTAAATCCCTCCTCCTTTCATGAAATCAATATACCCCCGTACAAAATAATACGCAAAACTCAAGATACATACATACATATAAAAGACGTATAAAAACCACCGACTCGCACCTCGCCTCATCTCATCTCACATAGTCCACGTGCACTCCACACATATAAAAACACCATGACTCAACCCTCCCCACCCACCACCCACTGACTCGAAGCCCAAAACTCACGACATGCAACAAAACAACGCCCTCCCTCTTCATCATCCCTTCCTGATACAGCAACGGAACGTAATACCATTAGCTAAGCTGAACCCACCCGAATGAATGTGGAGAAAAAACGGGGGCAGGGCGTATAGGAGGAGTGACTTCCATGGACAATAATCAGGACTCTTCCTTATGCCTGAAAATGAGGTCTTTTCTTTCCTTTCCCTATGGATTTTGAAACTACCCGCCTGCTGTATTTCTTGATCGAGAAGAAAGTGAGGAATCTTGGTAATGTACATATGCGGCAGTACCGAATCTGGCATTTATGGAGACTAGGCGACATATAGCTTATATTTCTCGACCCCGGTCTTCTTCTTTCTTTGCAAATAGTGCCAGGTAAGGGGGAAGTGAGATTAAGTTGGTAAAGCTTATATATGAATAATTATTATTATAGATGATGGGATGGCATGACATGACATGGCACTGCACTGGCTGCTGATCTTTGGCACCTCACTTAAGAGTGTATTATTGGACTCGTGGATTTCTGCGCGAGGAATACTATTTATCGTAAATTTTTGTATTCGCCAGATGTGAAAGGCGTAAAAATGGGTATTAAGCGTGTATATTATGTACAAAAGAATGCGTTCAACGCGTCGCCATCTTCTATGCAATTCAAACGGTCGTTCCCATTCCTTCCGAGGGCGGCGAGGAGCTCTCTCCTCTATCATGTATCGGCTCTCTTGGTGTGGTCGCATCCTCATCGGGTTTCCCACCTAAAATTGAAGATTGCGACGGGTCTGTCTCCTTCTTCGCTTCTCCCAGTATCGTGGCGTCTTCTTCCCAGCTCTTCCTTTCGTACTTCATGACGGATTTGATCCATATTACGGTGATAGCTGCCCATATGCCCGCCCATATAAAGGGAACTGCCCATCCTAGAATGCTGTTAGGTGGTGAAATGACAATGTATGATTGAACTTACCAATAGCATAGACTACCACCTTGGGAACAGGATGTATGCAGACAACAACTGTACATGCCACAGCAAGTACCAGTCCGGGAATTGACCAGAACCACGACTGGTCTCTAATCATCTTCCTGAAAATCGGGCTCGCATTATACCTAGCAGCCCAACCCTCCCGGAAAGGCCTTCCACCCCCCGCATTAACAGCCACGATATCCTCCACAATGTAGAAGATTCCCGGATGGACCTTCTCTCCCTTGGCCGTCGAACTGATCCGAAACGGTGCTTTCCATCCACAAGCACTATACAAACTCATCAAGAAAATCGGTCCCGCAATACAATATAGGATAGCCGGCCCTGGCATAGAAAGTACTCTCAAAAACACAATATGCGGCGCCGCGCCCACAATCAGCAACGAAGTCACCACCGCGATAGTAAGCACCAGTATCCAATTTGTGATATCAAACGCCCACTTCTGATTCGCGCCCAGCGGCTTAAAGAAGCGCTTCTTCTTGATAAGCCGTATACTCCGCACCGCGAACTCGACGTATGTGGGACCACCCCAGATAGCGGTAACAACGGCGAATGTGATGTAGCCTTGCACGTTCCCGCCGTATGTCATGGAGTAGTAGAGCAGAATGGGCACGACGCAGGCGTCGAACACCATGAGCGAGATGTAGCCGGCTAGTTTCCATCGCTTGAAGCCGTGGCGGAAGGTGAAGGGGAGCTGGGGGAGGAGCTCGGGGTGTTGGTGGTAGTAGGATTGCAGTGTGCTTCCGCGGCGACGGAACTCCCGCTGAGTCGCTGCGCGGCTGTCGTAGTAAACATCGCGTTCCTCTTCATCGAGATCGCGGGTTCGACGCTGGTTGTGGGAGGAGTGCCGGCGGATGGAGACTGTGCGGCGGGGCGGCGACGAAATGGTTTGGATGGTGGGGAGGGAGGTGGATGTTTCTTCGCGGTCTTGGTCAAAGGTTACTCGTGGTCGTTCGGTAGGACTCGTGGGTGATATGGCTGCTGGTCCTGATTCGGAATGGGATATAGGTTGAGAAAAAGAAGTCCGCTGCAGCGCAAGACTCCCGCGAACGACTTCGGGCATAATTGGATGTGTGATATTATTGTAATTGCTGTAGCAGTAGTCGTACCATTACCATTGCACTATCGGATGTCGAATTCGAGGGTAGGCGAATGATGGGGATACAGATTATGTGGTGGTGATTGAAAACTTGGGGATCCGGAAGCACGGAGGTTGTACACGCAAACATGCGACTTGGACATGCCCATGCCATGCTCGCCATGCCCGTCAAGAGATGAGACTGGCTACGTCATTATCGCCAAGCCTTAATCTCTTCATCCCTGTAGATGGTAGATTATTGAACTCGATATATATTGAGACTATTTGGCATACAATATCCTCTACAAGTTGAAAGCTGAAGACTTTTATTTTATGCTTTAATGTTTACATTTTCCATATAATAGGAATGTTGCGCTTCTACTCGGAGTAAAAACCGGATGCAGCGGAGATACCTACCGGTACTTGCACAGTAGTAATCATCACGCATTTTAACCGAAGAACCCCTGAACCCCTTTAGCAAATCAGCCCACTCAGTTTTGATACCTTATAAACGGAAAACGAGCTAGGGCTTATAAGCTTCCTATGATTCTATTATATATTTACGAATCGTCTTGTTATTAGCTAATATGTCTGACTGAACAACCCTGACATGAGAGTGCTTATCCGGGAGAAGTTACTGCTACCTTGAGCATTCCCTTCTGCGTTTCATTCAATTAAGCGTACGACAGTTTTCAAATTTGAGTAGCAATAAACCCTATGTTCTTGTTTGCGAATCAATGAAACATAACTGACAGCATCCTTAAACTTGATAACAAGACCCAATAAAGGAAGATTATTCAGCTTCATCCTTAAATGAATGCAAGGTCACGATATCCCATAGTTGTTCGCGATAAAAGTTTCGTATCATTGCTTGACTTCCATTTCTGGCTCAAGTTCTAGAATTAATGAGGTGTGGACTTGTACTTTCTAGCTAGACATTTACATTTTATATCAACTTTGGCCACTTTGCTGTTACTTTGAAAACAATCTTGGGTGAGAAATCCGAGGTTTTCAACTTTATATACAGCTATAAAAGATCTACGTACTTCACTTAGAAGAATCTAGCTACTTAGAAACTGACCTTTACTCCCTTCCAACTCAGCAACTAGTGTGATATCTACAAGTATGCTGACATAAATCTCTATCGTACTCTGCGTATGCCAACTAAGTAGGATACTTGAAGACGAGAGACGTTTGATCCTGATAAATTCCCTGCAGTTTTTCGACGGTCTGAAAATCAATGACAGCAAACATTAGCCTGACAACAATTTCAAACGACTGGATCAGTGTTTAAATTAACCAGTTCCCAGAAGAAGTGCCGCATACAGGGCCTTACTGTCCTCTTGAAGCTTTTGTCGATAAGTAATGAGCGCATCCACGAGTCTGGTACGCATCATCTCCATTTTATCGAAATCCATGACCTTTGGATTAGCTCTACATCTCTTGTGGATAATTTATAGGTGTTGTCTATTCGTAGTTTGCTCGGCCTCCACCTTTCACCTTGAATTCTTTGACACCGGTAACAAGCACGGTTGATTTCTTACCCACGAAAAAAGTGAATTATGCAGAGAAAGTTTGTCCATCCAGGCAGGGTATTTAAGCGTTCTACTCGACAGGCGTAAGAGAGTAAACAGCCTACCATTCACGCAGAAGAAACTCGACCTGGAGAAAGCATCGGCGCCCACACGACGATAGCTTCTCTTTAATTCTAGGGCGGGGCTTTGAACACCAAGAAAGAGAGAGCGATATTACAGCAATAAAAGCTCCTGACAAGTCCACGGTCTTGCGGATTTCGAGGTAGGTATTTTCATCGTCTCTTTATCTCGTACCGACCGTCTTGTGTTCTTGACAGCAAACTCATCCCCGCGTGAAAAAGTAAGAGGAAAGACATATCTCGTAGTATCAATTATAGACTGATGCAATGCATGTTTCTACTCTCTCTAAGATATTATTCTAGCAATGACTTCTGCTCATGTACCTGTTTAAATTGGACTTGGATATTTTTAATCTTGTTACTTAGCAATTTTTCTGTATTTATAGCTGTAGAAAGTAATCAATCCTCCATCAAGGGTGGAATCCAGACAATCTTGGAATGTGTCTTGCAAACGTGTACTCGGATTTTGAAAATATATGTTTTATACTTTGTTCGGTTCCACGTATCATTTTCTAGATCAGGATCTCTCGTCGTAACTTTCATCGACTGTCGAAAGCTTAATGACAGTAAATGTTCTCTCACACTACTTATTCATTTCCTCCCCTCTTACCCCTACGTTGATTATTACCCTCCCAAAAGGTATCCCGCTTTTAGTTGACTCAAAAGCTGCCACTGCTAGCCTCAAACTTCCAGGAATATTGTGCCATTTTCAGTGATCAACTTAATTTGCAGATGCATTTCTAAGCAAACATCTGCTTAAGCTTTTATACCCCTTTCCATTGCCTCACGAGATACAAATTCAGAGCAACCCTTTTATTCTAATAATACAGCCTCCATCTCCCTATCCTTTCTCCGACGATCTCTAAGTGTATAAAACACTCTCGTACAGCGATTCTTATTCTTTAACCATCTTTCTAGTCCGCAGCCTTTTAGGTTACAAGCGAGCAACAAAGTGAACAAGTAGAGATTAGATACATCGTCGAACTGCCGACGATACTGGTATTAGAAATATATAAAGCAAGATGATCAGTTACAATTCCTCCTCTCTTTGTAATTTATATTTCGTCGCATGCCTTCGACCGGGGCCGAAATTGATAGCAGACCATAATTCGATAGCAGCTGCTGCTATTTCACCTTGAAATTCCGAGCTTGAAAGAAAATACAATAGATAATCTATACTGAATCCAGGCGTGCGCCTTTCATATTACTAAACTTATGCTCAGACTTGCAACCAGAATGAAAGGACTTGTATTCAGTAGATCTGGTATTTAGTATCCAAAAGCTTAAACTATTATTTACTGCGGCTCAGTAGTGCTTTTATACTTTATTTCCCGCCTTATTCACCAGTAAAGGCAATATCTATCCAATAGCAGTAGATAGGAATTCAAGAATCAGATGTCTCATTTCATATACCGAGACCCACACGGAGAAAAGCATAAACTAAGCCGAACAGAGTTTCTCTCATAGATTGCTTTAAAAGTAGGAGATCCCTGCGTCAAAGAAATCTGAAAGAGACAGAAAATATGATAGAAGAGCACGGACATCTGCTGGTGACTCCAAAGACTCAGTCGCTTTCTTGCTTTATAAAATAAGAACACTAATCACTGGCATATCACCTTTCAAGAGAAGAATTCTAGAAGATAATTTTCAAAGTAGAAAGAAAGAAATTCATCGTATCTTATTAACCGTCGGGGAGAAGTTGACAGCAAGTATCAAGTCGAACGACAAGGATCAGAACCCGTAAAACGGCGAGTAAACTTCTGGACTGACAGGACTGCTAGTAATCTTGCCCGTGCTGATTTTGAAGGTTCCTTGACCTCCAAGATATACTCTCGTTGGTATCGTCCATTATGGATCTGGCTTAGTGCCCGTAGTACGATTTGCTATTCCTGCCCTGCTGCTGCATTGCACTGTCTTTATACTCGTGGAAAGACCACGCATTTACTTTCAAGAATGAATTCTTCGTAGGATAAGCACAGAGAGTGTAGTACGGAGTTCCCTATATCTAGCAGACGTTCACCTATGAGAGTTTTCGGACGCTACTCAAATGTTCGCGTCAAAGAGCACAGTAGGCATTATGAATTGAGGTAAGGCTGTAACCGTGGATCTAGTATAAGAAGGCTCAAGGCATCTCGTTTTTCATATCATAGATGTATTCTAGAGACATTCTTTTTGCACATCTTTTCATCAGGTTGACTAAGTATTATTGACAGCAAAAGACAACTTGACAGCATGGACTGCCTTACTCGGAAATTCACTATATTTACAAGTTGAGCCTCGCTTGATCTTCCTACCGTAAGTATTATATCTTCTAATAACCTCACTTTAAGTTGGCAAGTACATTTTCCCACCACGGCAAACCCATTTTTCCGGCATCGTGAGATGTGGTAATCTTCTGTCTAGCCATACTATCCTATAGACTTTATTTATACCACCCAGTATCCTCCAACTTTCCTCCCCCCCCCTGAGAAGAATAACAAAGCAGTGAATCAACCCTCACAAACGAGACCCCCCTCCAGCACGATTAGCTTGTATAAACACCACTTCCAGGTATATTCCCAAGAAGCGCAAATAACCAGTAGCGCAGTTTACCCCAGCATGTCCGGGTGGATGTCGATGTCGATCCCTGCTTTTGGTAAATACCATAACAGCCTTCGTCTAAACCGCGAGGGAAAAAAAAGCCATCCTGAACATACGGACAAATCAAATGAGAAATTTAGACTCTTCATCGTTCCCCATCAACAGTCCGAGGATTGTTGACAGCAAATCGGCGCGAGTGGCTCGTAAGTAACCTTTCACACTAACTCCCCAGGGCCCCAGTTAACCCGATCTCGTCCCATCACTTGATAATCATTTGATTCCCTCACTCTGCGAGGAGCGATTATTTTGTTAAGCATCACTTGCCCAAAATGAGAGACTGAGGTATGCGATAAGCTGTTGACAAATTCTCACTTTGCAACTTGCCTATTTTTATACCATAGCGAGAGAAGAACTTGTATTTTTGCAAAGGGAAGAAGAAGAAATGAATAACAACAATACACATAATGATACGTCTATACGGCACGGAATTGTGTATATAAGACCCTCTAAGAACAAAAGCAAGCATCGATTAACAAGTATAGTGAGCTGATACGTAGCCTTTTCAATGTTGTAGAGACGGATGTGCTCTTAGTTGAAACTCCTATACGCACGTTAATGAAGTAATAGAACTTCTTCAAACCTTGGCCGGAGGTTGAATTCGAAGTAGGAGATATCATCGGATGTTTATCGACCGTTTGAAGATCCATGAAAGCAAGTATTAAATCGAACCTAGAAACCCTTCTCGTTCAACCGCGAGCGTATCCAAATGCCGATACTGCTCTACTGTTCAAGCCCTATCAATACTTGGCTGCAATTCTGGATCTAGGAAACTCCATTTGATATCGTCTCCCTCATTTCTCTGCCGTTGCTTGCATCATATCCCATCAAGCAGATATTTTATAGTACCCCCCCCCCGCTTCTTCCCTTTTCCCCTTTTCATTTTCTCTCTACCCCTCTATATACAAAAAGCCCAATCACAAACAAGAGTCCACAACCTTCAATTCCTATAAAGCCCCCTCCAAACCAGTCCACAAACCAAACACGCACATAACCACAGTCCGATCACAACATGGTAGCGGCAGCTCTCTGCAGTCAGCAAGCTCTGTTCCCACACTTCCAAACTCCTCAATATCTTCCTTCAAACATCCACTAACACAGTCTCAAACCGTAAATCATTCCAAAAAATCTCATAATCCTCAACCACATTCACCGCAAACGTCCAACCAGCCAAAACCATAACAGCAAACATAAACCCAACAGCAAATCCCTTCCCCTCTCCCCTCTCCTCAGCGCAGATACCCGGCGTCATCTTCTCTCTCATGTTATATGAGGATACTTTGCTCTCGTGCTCCTCGATCGATTATTACTTGAATTACCCCAAATCATAATGCTCCTCATCGTACGCTTGGATTAAATCAGCGTTCTTGGAAAGTCCAAGGAATTTACACTTACAGTAGGCTTGTTAATATATCCCATCTCGCCGCACAGCTTTACCGCCTCCCTTTTCGCCGCTCACCAACCCTCAACACCAACATTCGCCACCAGCAACTAATATAGGTATGTATATTCACACAACCCTTCTCCACTCCGCCCAGATTTCTTGTTGCACGTCGCATAACTTGACGTTGAAATAAGCTTTCGGTAAATGCTCACAAGATGAGATGAAGATATATCTCTCCAGTTCCACCGGTGCATGGGCGCATTCATATCTGCATTTCTTATTAAGAGCGGAGTGAAGGTTTGTAAGCTACAACTGATAAAAACACGAGTAGAAGATTTGATATACAGGTATATTCCATGCCTTTGATCAAATGCTACGCTAAATAAACTAAGCACTACCTACCTACCTACTTACAATTAAAGAGAGGAAAATGCTTATGCCTGACTATACTAAGTATCTCATCGTAGAAGAGTTCCCCTAACGCCCTACCCAATCATTCCCTTCATCCATAACCACATGCACTCTCTCCTTTCCTCTCCTGTCAAATATACCCAGTCAAGTTATCAACTCAAAATCCCATTCCAACCCCGAAATCCAGCCAATCCCTTACCCCAACACCCCAAACCCTCGTCTCCTCAGCACCCTGCCATGTCCCGACAACCCACCAGGCCAAACCGCCCAAAATCCCGAATCCGCTCAAGACTCTTACAGCAACCCAGCCACGTCGTTTCATTTCAGCATTCAACTGCAATAGCCCCAACGGATCTGCCCTATCCATTCCCACCCCCATTTCCATCCTGCTTCCTGCTTCTCTAGGTTTCTTCCTGCAATAACTCTTTTCATTTGCATTCGTCGTGACCAGTCCCTTGCCAGCCTCAGAAACAGGCACAATACTCCCATCCTGTACACACTCTCCCAACCTCTCTGTAAGCCAGACGGCTCTTTCATTCTTAGCAAGTGTCTCGAAGCGAAGACGCTCGTTTTGTAGCGAGCGCTGCAGGTCGGCAGCCCAGTTCGCGAGACGGATTTGCGAGAGGCGTTCTTCGCGTTGGGTGTGGTCGTTTATGCGTGCTAGTGCGTAGGAAGCGGATGGCCTTGTTAAGCTTTGGAAAGAAGAGGTTGGCGAGGAAAGGGATTGTGGAATTGTCAGAGCAGAGGAATTGTCACGCCATGTGATGAACTTTTTGGCGGCGGAGTGACGCAACCAGGAGATACTGGACGGTTCAAAAATCTGCGATACGAGGGTGTGTAGGTCGGAGGGCACGAGGGGAGATACATAGTCTGGAGACATGAGAAGGGAGGCGTCCATTGTGTCGAGGTCTTTGGAGGGGGTTGTTGATATTGCGTAGGGGCTTGAAATTTGATGTCCTTCAGAAGTACCGGATTGGAATGTGCGGATGTTGGATGCTAAGAGTTCGCTTGTGATGTTATCTTTGAGCGTTGAAATATCAGAGGAGGAGAGGACGTCAGTCTGGGAAAGGACAGGGATTATGTTCGTAAGATGAGAGAGACGGCGGAGGTATTCGATGTCTACTGGTTTGATTCCTGGGTTGTGTTAGAAAGACTCAGAAGACAAGGGAAGAGGAGCTTACGTTGTGTGATTACATAGAGGACGAGATCAACTTGCGATCCTCCATTTCCACTTAACATGCTAATCATATCCGGCTCGCTCAAGGTATCGAGTGATGTAGCCTTCTTGAAATGAGACTCGACATAATCGACAACTGGCGTAATGCATTCCAAGCACTGGAAATGTTAGCAGATATAGGATCCCTGGAAAGTACTTACTGATGTCTTATTTCCATATCCAGGGGTATCAACAAAACACAAATTCCTCTCCAGCACCGAATCCCCCAAACTCTTCCGTCTTCTCAGTATCCGACTCTCCTCCAAATCAGACCACCAAGCTGGATACGCTCTCGTACTAGCGTAAATCTCCGTAATCTGCGACGTGCTCTGCATCTCAACCCCACTCCTTGATTTATTCCTCGAGCTCTTTCTCCTCGTTTCCGGGATGGAAATCGGTGTTGGGGAAAGGGGGTCCACGTGTACAATATCCTCGCAAATTTGTACAATCGATTTGATCAATGATGTCTTGCCAACACCTTTTGCTTGGTTAGTTATACTCTCAAATGGTAGTTGTGCGGGCTACATACCTGAATCCCCAGCAATCAAAACCTTCAACCTCCCCATATTCTTCCCTCTTTCCGTAAATGGCCGTCGGCTCGGCATCTTAATACTAGGCATGACCAGTTGTGGTGCACTGCCACTCTCAACCAGCTCATCCCTCTCTTCATCCCCACTTGACGCGATCGCCTGACTAGTCACCTCGTCCATGTAGGAACCGGCGTCGGAGGCACGGCGAGAGTCGGGGCTGCTCATGAGGGACGGGGGAGCAGGAGAACCAAAGGAAAGGGGCGTGAAGGGTCTCGATATCGTAGTCTGGGAGGAGCGGCGCTGGAGGGGGGAGGGCGAGACGTTCCTGCTTCCTGATGCCACGGAGGATAAGTCCTCATCGGAAGAACGTGGTCTTGGCTGTCCAAGATTTCTCTTCCAGTTCCGTCTTGCATGCCGCAGCTTGTCTTCGGGATCATCGCTATCTTGGGCTATGGAGCTTATCGTCGACTCCAGGCTCTCAACTCCGTACGTGCTATCTTTGGGAGATTCGCGTTGTTTCGAGGGAGCAGAGGGGGAATATGAATTGGAGAGGGACTCTTCCATAGTCTTTTCGTCTGCTAGGAAGTAAGTCATTTGTGGTGGCTGGTTGCGTGTTGCCAGTGGTGTGGTGTCGTTATCGGTGAAGCTGGTACTCCGGGACCGCCCTGTATAGGCGTCCTCTCCAGGGAGGGGTCGCATGGTGGGAAGATGATTGGAGTTGAACCGGAGTGGATATTTTGGTGTATCAAGACAAACTCGGAATATCCAAGGGTTTTTTGGAGATAGTTTGAGGTTATTCGGAAGTTGTATGTAGAAGATGTGTGGCTGTGGTGTTGATGTAGTTCAAAGGTTCGTACCCCGCTGTGCCTATCGCTCGTCAGGCACTATCGTAGTTGAAGTGGAGTCTGATATGCGCTATTAAGCCGGGTGTGTTATGGACTGGCAGGGATATAGATTATTCGAGGAAATCAGCCAGAACATGCAAAAGCATAATAACATTGTGATATTTCGTATGTAAAATGATAAAACTCGGTCAGACTTTGTATTATGACTTTTGCTTCGATTCCTAGGTTTCTTATTCCCAAGTAATATACTGATCCAGTCACTATAACTGGACCACCAGACGCTCCCATAGCCGATCAGCGCTTAAAGACCACCAGGACCCTCCCTCCCCAATACCAATTCTACCCAATAAAACAGCGTCTGT
>QGMG01000892.1:0-15904 GCA_007825325.1 Lachnellula cervina
GGCGCCGCTGATGAGGACGCGGAGTTTGGACATGGTTGGCTGCGGCTGGTTGTGGTATAACAAACAGCAAAGTGATTGTTTTTGGATGGATGAAACGACGTCGTGTGGTTTATATATAAACAACTCTGAGCATCAAAGTCTTTAGTTCTGCAACTCGATCAGTCAATGAGTTCCCCAGAAACGTTGCTTTGTCTGGTCCGGGTACCAACTACTTATCTTATTCCTCAAAACCTAGCGGGCTCAAAGCAAACCCCGTCTCGGAGAAATCGTAAGAGTCCGAAGTGCTAGACTGCACTATGTATTTATAAGATTTCGTCAAACCTTCTAGACTTCCTTCCTTATTTGCGGTTTCGTCATTCGTGACTATTCGGACCCCGAACCCAGTACATTATGCACCCCACGTTTAAACGCGGCAGAATAAGCGCGAGGGGTCATTAACCATGATTCATGACTGGGGAAATTTCGAGATAATCTTCCAAAAAGTTCAAATCAGAACAGGTACTTGTACACGTTGTCTTATGGGAAAGTTCTATGTGACATCTATAATGTAGGGAGCGGGGTGTTTTTAAGAATAAAACATAATTTGTAGCTTAATCCTCAAAAAGAGCTCACTTACTAAACTAGATACAAATTGAAGCTACCTGTAGGTACAGTACAGTACATACATGAAACGATTATAGACTTGCCAAATCTATATGTCGCAATCAATCTATCACTTGAAGACTGTTTTGAAATGTATGATGTATCGTCACTATCGTGAAGGCGAACGTTGCATACAGAGAATCATGCTGAAATGAAATGAAATGGGACGAGAAAGGGGATTGATTGTATGTGATGCTGTTAACTAAACGGCGGGCATATCTATAATGGGATGGGGTTCAAAAGCCTTCACTCGTTGAAAAATGGGGAACATTCCATTGATCATTTCCTTCCATGCTTCAGAATCGGGTATTGTACGAAGCTAAATGGCGTTGTTTTAACCGGCCTTCGATTCGCTTAGAACTAAGGAGAGGAGAGACTGAGCAGCTCGCTACAGCCAAATCATTTAATGATGTTCTTTCTTTTACTCCATGCAGAGAGGAGGGTATGTAGGTAGGTAGGTTCCGTATCTGTACACTGTACACAAACAATCTGACAACATCCCCAAAACCCCCAAACGCCAAGTCTATACATATCCCAACGCCTTCTGTCAACATGCAAGCCACTATCTCATACATCTACCTCCGTCTCCGCTCCTCCTCCTGTCCCTCTTGATTCCAAAACGCCGGACAAGGAGTCCCCTCCGCCCCACTCCCATTCTTCTTCAACCCCCCCAGCAACCAATCCGTAAGTCCCACAACCTTAGCCCCAACGCCCTTGTCCCAATTCCCGCCTTCTTCCACATGTTCAATCGTATGCGAGACGATCCTGCCCTCCTCATCAAACTCGAAAATAAACAGCCCGGTAAACTCTTTACTATCGTCCTCGCCCTTCCCCCCGCCCAACCACTCCGTAATCTTATCAACGTTGTCTTTAGACCCTATGCCCTTGTATGACGCCCCCGTGCCCTTGCCCCGCGTCTTGCCGATCGTGCTCCATCGTACGATGAGCTGTTCCGGGCGGCTGACCGAGTTGCTGCCGCGTTTCACCATGCGTTCCGAGAGGATGGATAGCTTGATGTGTGGCATGCGACCCCAGGCTATAGGGGACGTCCAGAGGGCGGCGGAGTAGGCGACGCGGCCGGAGACGGCGGGGAGATGGGGGTGCGTGGAGGGGAAGAGGTGGAGGGTTATTTGCGGGGAGAGGATTTCTTGGGGGAGTGGGGATTGGAGGAGGGTTGGGAGGCGGGCTTGGAGGGTTCTGAGAGCTGGTTTTGCTGTTAGCTGGCATGCTTGGGAGTATAGATGGCAGTGCTTACTTTTCCCGAGCTTTATGGTTCGCTCATCTGATGGTTTCTTTGGGTCGCTGGAGGGCGTGGGGGCATATCGAGGAAAGGATCCGGTGAAGGAGATCTCAGGTAATGCTCTGTGGCTTGGGTTGACTGTTGCTAGACATCTTGAGTTGGTGTTTACTAGGTGCTTTGGGGCGAGACAGGTGGATGCCGTGGAGGGCAATCTGCGGACATTGTGTCGAGCGGAGCGTAGGAGGCTTGAAGACGTCGACATCAGCCTGAATGCCGAGGTGTATGATCAAAAGACATCCAGCATGTAAGGGATGGAGGTGAGGGTTACTGTAGGTGGAAGAAGTCCTTTCTCTTGAACGCTGAAAGTATTCTTTCCTTGAAAACTTTATCGATTACAAAATATGTAATGGCTCAAAGGGGTTTAGCGGCACAAAGAGTAACAAAGAGAAGTTAAAGTAAGGTACCGAAGTTCTCTGAATAACAAAGCAGATTGTGGGTGGATAACTCTATCATTAATTAAGAAACATCATGTAAAAGAGCAATGCACTTATACATCTTGACCACCCAGATTATGCCGAAGGAATAAATAATATTCAGTGCGTTGCGCGTACATTCATGTTTAATATTGAGTCACGTGCCAGTTTCCTATTAAAGCCACGGCTCCATCTTTCTTCGACATCGTCAACTCTCACAGGCGCCAGCTGCAGTCGCGATACACCGATACACCTCCTAGCAACGCCCAACAACCACATCGTACCTACCGTCTCTGCTCAGACTTTCCACCTCCAAACCACATCCACAAACACTACACACAATACACAGTCGCCATCATGAATCCCGAGTAGTAAGTCTTCTCCAAGACCCCTCCCGATCCTGCCAAACACCAGCAAGGAGCATCAGGGACTACCCATTTACAAACACAATACTGACTACTGCGCTCTATAGAGTACCTCCCCTCCAGCATGGCTTTTGATCAGAGAGTTATGGGCGCAAGCAGCTACTTCCCCGTTCCCGAACCATATCACAATATTAACCACGGCCTGGATGGCAGATACGACTACCTCTTCAAGCTTCTCCTTATCGGAGACTCCGGTGTAGGAAAGTCCTGCTTGCTGCTGCGATTTGCAGATGATACATACACAGAGAGCTACATCTCAACCATCGGTGTTGACTTCGTACGTGCCGCATCTACAGGATTTGGGGGTGAGCGCTGGCACTGACACTTGAGCAGAAAATCCGAACGATCGAGTTAGATGGCAAGACCGTGAAGTTGCAGATTGTAAGGGTCACAGTTCAAGCACGGGGTGAACCGGGTTGCTAATACACCCATTTCTAGTGGGATACCGCCGGACAAGAACGTTTCCGAACCATCACATCTTCCTACTACCGGGGCGCTCACGGCATCTGCGTTGTCTACGATGTTACCGATATGGATTCATTCAACAACGTCAAGCAATGGCTGCAGGAGATCGACCGATATGCTACAGAGGGTGTCAACAAGTTGCTCGTAGGCAACAAGAGCGATATGTCAGACAAGAAGGTTGTGGAATACACAGTTGCAAAGGTAGGTTTCATCACATGTTCCACATCACCTGTTCAATATCACATGGCCCCGTTACGTCAGGCGAGCCTCATCAACAATAGAAGCATTACTGACTTGAGCTTTTTCTACAGGAGTTTGCTGACAGCCTCGGTATCCCCTTCCTCGAAACATCAGCTAAGAACGCGAGCAACGTCGAGCAAGCTTTCTTGACCATGGCCCGCCAAATTAAGGAGAGAATGGGAACGACAACCGCAAACAACAAGCCAACAGTTCAAGTAGGACAGGGACAAGGAGTGAATCAAGGATCCGCTGGTGGCTGCTGTTAAACATTGTCCTATCATGTACTGCCTACGAACGTAACGGAACGTCTGGGGTTCTTTTTCTCTCTGCGCATTAGAACAAATTGTCATCTGGATCGTCTCTATTCCAAACTTCGCAACCTAGGACATCGAGACATACACACGATTGCAAAGCTCTGCAACACGCACGGTGGGGGAATAGATAACCTAATGGCGGATGGAATGAGGAGATAGAGTTGTTGATTTGGCGTGTGCGGGGATCTGGGCACCGGATTTTCATATTTTGCTTTCTGAGTCTTCGATGCGTTGCTCTGCGTGGTGCTTTTCATTTTTGTTATTATGACATTCCAGGTTGATTTCGCAATCAATCATACTTGAGCTTTTATCTGTTGGGCCTGAGTTTTATGCCGCATGACTTGAGTGACGATAGATTTTCTTGTTTAACATGACTTCTGTCTTTTCAACGATCAAAGCACTTCTTCGAGCTAATTCAAAAGTCACCAAGTTCTGATATGCGCCCTTACACTGACTTACGGGGTGCTGATATCAATATATTCCTCTATTATACCTTATACCATCTCATTCCTTGTATAAAGTCCTAATGTTCTTTCCTCCCTCCTACCCTTCTATCCGCCTACCCCTATCCCATAATATCAACACTTCAGCTCAGCTTAGGTCCACTTTCCACTCCACTCCCATCTACCTCCCAATCTCAATCTCAGTCTCGTCTCAGGCTTAGGCTTAGGCTTAGGCTCATACAAACATATCTACGTCGGGCTATTTCACGCAGCGCTTGCGTGGCGCAGGGAATTCAATGAGTAAGGATAGGAGGAGAAGGGGGGTCGAATGGGTGGAATGAGGTGAGGTGAGGTAGTAGATTGTTGGGTTTTAGATGATGAGATGTGATATGGGGGGTTGGTGTTGGATATGGCCAGGGAGCTGGAAGTGGTTGTGGTTGTGGAAGTGTGGGATGAGAGTTGGGGAGTAGGGAGTGGAGGGATTGGATGAGATTGGATGGGAAAGGTATTCAATAGTCTTGCAAAAGGCGTACGTGTATAAATAAAGTAACTGGCTAATTGTAACTTGGCCAAGGGATAGGGATAGGGATTCGGAGTGAGTATTAGCATTTAGCTTCTGTGTAGTAAGAGCGAGCTGTGTGTTTTTGACATGATGGTGAAACGTGGTCAGCTGCTGGGTGTTTGAGAAGATGAATGAACGGGAGGACTTTAGGCGTTATAACTTATAATTCTATCGCATTACTATCTAACTCCTTTCATTAATTGTAATCACAAACATATAGTACAGTATAAGTCCAATGTGCTCACTCATCGAATCCTTCATTTCAGGACTCGGTCCTGGCCCGGGCCCGGGCCCTAACTAGCAATCCGGCATAGGCGACTGTATTTAGGCCCGCCGATGAATTGTTTCTTGATTTGCTAACAGAGAGTAGGTTGGTTTTTTCGAGATGAGTTGAGATGGGATAAGATGCGAGTGAGTGCCGGCTAAAGGTGAGGTAGTTGTGGAACTTGTGGAAGAGGAAGTGGATAAAGAAGATAGTATCAGTCTGTTAGCATTACTTACAATTGCATTCAAATGGCTCTAAATCTTTTAATAAATTACTTAATTTTCGATTTAACTGACTGACTGACTGGTACAGTACCATATCCGCATAAAAACGCCGAAAATACAATACACAAATTATGATTACAAAACATGTATGTTCCCAAATACTCCTTGCTAGTGCTGCCAAGTCCACAAAAGAAACGTCTGCGCATGTGTATGCAATGCCTTTCTTCACAACAATAACCATAAGAGATGGAGAAAGCGAAAAAGGCAAACGCCGGCTAAATCAATCAATCAAACCAAACCCAACCACTTCAACGCCTTCTTCGTCGGCCTCCTACCCGCCCTCCTCGCCTCCGGCGTAATCCTCGCAAACTCCCTCCCAAGCGTCATCTTGTCATACGCATCATCGTCGCTATCCTCCTCGGCGATATAGAAGTTATCCCAGGCCCTGTCCCCCCTTCTACTCGCCGTCGTATTCTTGGTTTTGACGCTACTGCAGCTGGCGATACTGGGCGCGTAGCCTTGCTTGGTGCTCGGGGAAAGACTGGTCGCGTACCCGTGTTTGACGGAACCCGTGAGGCGGGAGATCTTGGATTGTTGGCCTGCGGGCCGGAAAGATGGAGGGGGTAATGCGGCCTCGCGGCTCCGGTATTCTGTAGGTGGGGGCGGTGTTGGAAGGCTGGCGACTGCTGGTACTTGGATGATTTTCTCTATCACGATGGGCTTCGGTTCTGGTTCTGGGGTATAGTACATTGATTTTTCCATCAATGAGTTCCAGATCCCGGACAAAAAGGTGGTGATCTCGGTGTCGGTGGCCGTGGAGGGGAGGAGGAAGTTTGCTTTGGAGAAGGAAACGGAGTTTGAGATGTCGAGTCTTGGGAAAACGATGGAGGAGCGGGAGCGGACTGAGTCGGTCATTGAGGTTGTGATGGAGGGCCTTTGACGTACATTTCTGTCAGCAGTCTTTGGACGGTCGAGAGATTTCTCGGATCCGTGACGGTCGTGGTTGGAGAAACCAGAGCTCGGAGTTTCATTAGAGGTGGATTTACTAGTAGATGGTCGTGGACCGGATAGAATCGAAGGTGGGTCTGATGCCAGTGAGTCAAGAATTCCGGCCACTTTAAAAAGGTTGACGCCCAGGAGAGTGCGAAGGGCAAGCACGGTTGCTAAGTGATCTGACGAGTATTGGAGGATTAAAAGACGAGTAGACGCGTTACTTGCTAAGTATGTCTCCAGTTCAGGGACAATGAGAGTGGCCATGAGAGTGGGATTAGAAAGAGGATTGAAAGCGCTCTGAGCTGTAAGGGGAAGGGTAGAGAAACTTTGCATCACGTTTGCGATCAGATATCTGAGAATCAGGTCAGCGAGTGAGGATTCTTCTTGTTGTAAAACTCACCTGATATCCACTTTCGCACTTCGGTTGTGACCGTCTTTCTTGGCTCCCAATCTCTCTACTTGTCCAGATATCTGGTCAAAGAAGTCCTTTTTGACTCCGGCCTCACACCCCAACGCGATTATCTGGTCAACAGTCCGGTTCTCGGCTTCAAAACTGCCGCTGTCATCGTTTCTGAAAACTGGTTTCCAGAGCCTTTCCATTTCAGGGGCAACTGGGTAATAATGTTGACTATAACCATTCTCGCCTGGCGGAAAATGGTGCTTGAGTATTTCTCTGAGTGAGTTCTGAACGCTTATTGCATTTCTAGGGTTGACAGGGCGAAAGGATACAAATTTCTCTGCCGTATGGTTGACATGTGGCGGCGGAGTTCTAGAGGGAGTCGGAGGTTCGTTGTTTAGGACCCCATGGTCTATATGTTGTAATTTCTGTTGGCGGACAAAAACAGCAGGATAGCAGTCATATGGGCTGTATAGATCAAACTCTTCATCGTCCGTCGCCGCTGTGATTTGAGAAACGGATCTGAATTTGTTGCTATCCATCCTTGAATCTACAATTCCTTCATTAAAGATCAACGGGCTCTCTTGGACTTCGGATCCTAAATCTGGATCTGTTGGGAAGATAGGGTAGCTTTCATTCTTATACGACTGAATGACAGATTCGAGAATTTCCTTGGACTCAGCATCGTTGAAGTGTATTACTAAGTCCTCAACCAATGCAAAAACCGGCTCGAATGGCGCTTCTAACTCTTCCGATTCTTCCGAGGTGGGGTTTGCGGGAGCCACTTCTGCATCAGTGCCGCGATCAACAAAAACCCGAGGTGGTGATCTGCGGGTTGATAAAGTAGAAGCACTCTTGGACCTAACACTTGATGGCTTTATGACAGTAGTCTGTGAAGCTCGAAACAATGGCATTTTCGGTAGTGGTGGGCCGTTATTGACTTCGTAGGTTGCCGCAATCGATTTCACAACTGAAGCCCCAAGGTTGATAGAAGATGATGCATGCCTGAGCGTTTCTGCTTTGCTTGGAGCCTGTCCTAGAAAGCCTGGTCTACCGCGGTGGAAGCCATCAACGGATCTCACGCGTCTAGCTTCTCTTATTGGGAAAGTGGGAGAAGCAGCCTGAACATCGACGACGCGGGCTTCGCCGAGAAATATACCAGGAGCTGCTGGCAATGACAAGAGTTTTTCATCATCAGAAGAAATGAGACCTTCATCATAATCGGAATCGGCATCGCTGTCGGCTTGATGTGTAAAAAAATTCGTGTAGTTCGTTCTGGAGGTGGAGTCTGTGCGAGAGGTGAAAGGAGTACCTGAAGTATGGCTTTGGCTAAATACTCCTGTGCTTCGATCTGGTGAGCTTGAATTCCGGCTTCGCATTGTCACCACGGTTGTGATAATATCGTCTCCATGGGGTCCTAGCTGTGGACTGCCGTAGCCAACTGCTGAGGACTCGCTTTGATCGTGAGGTGATTCCTCCGAAGCCTCGAGAAAATTTCGAACACTGTGTGAGATTTCCGCCGCACTGTAATTACTCTTAGAGTAAGCTGCATAGCCGTTAATTTTCCCCTCCTTCTGTAACGCGGCCGTCTGGCGATCTAGCGACGCCGCAGCCTGCATAGCTTTCGTGGTTGGGTCTCCAAGCATCCCATCCATCACCTCCTCTTTATCATGGCCATCATCCAATTCCGTTTGTACCTCCTCATTAACCTTCACCTGTTTCAGCAATCCGGCTACCCCATCTTGTACGATCTCATTAAAGGTTGTCTCGGCCTTGACAATGTCGCCGTCCGTTAAATTGTCACGAATGCCTGTGATACATGTTGCCCGCGCACAGATGCTACCCCCGTTCAAAAAGACAAGTCTCGGTTGCGTGCTGGTCGAGGACTTTAAGAAAGACCGTGCAGATTCCGTTCGTTCCACGAATGTTGAATATATATCGCGGACAAAAGCGTGAGCGTCGAAAGTTTGCTTCTCCAGAGTTTTTGGTAAGCTTTCCGTAAAAGAGGGAAGAACAAGGATCTTTTCGGACGGTGGTAATAGCCGTAATTGTATTTCAATGGTCTTCTCGTCCCCCTCCAAAGCCACCAGCTTGCCAAAGTGCTGATGCCCCTCTGCAATGCTGGCTGCCATGATATACCTTGAAGTTTATACAAACTCTGCCAAAATGTGTTAAAATGAGAAAGGTCGTCTCGAGCCAGGGAGAATTAATGTGACACACTGGAACCGTGCATACGAGATCCAGAATAGTTATGCAACTGAATATCCAGACAAGGCGGAGAGAAGCTGCGGACGAGGACAGGGTTTTTGAGCAAAGCAAGACGGAATCAAAGAGCAAACAAAGTAGGAGAAGCTGTAAGAGGTGAGAAGTCCAGATTAACCCAGCCGCTGGACGCCATGAAGCTGAAAGTGGATACTACCATACTAGAAGAGACCCCGGACTGTGGGACCAGGCCAGGGACAGGGAGTATAGTCGCGTGGGAGCATCCTTGAAAGATGCATATCTAAGATTCTAGGGGACAGCCAAGCGTGGTACAAGCGGGAAGGTACAGAAGCTTATAACAGCACTTCCTGGACTAAGTTCAGTGCCGGCCAACTGTATAATAAAATTATAAGACTTGCGGCTCCAGCCAATTAATGATGCTGGCTGGCGCAGTATTCTGGAGGCTCATTTCCGTGCTGCGAAAAGGCGACAAAACGTATGAAGTAGAGGAGTTATCACTCTTGACTCTCAAGTCATACTGCATTCCTCATCTGCCGTTTCTTGTAGAACTTCTGGAAGATGATTGAGATCACCATGAAACCATGCTCTGCGCGGAGCACATGCGGCCCCGTGGACGTCGTGAGCGAATACGGAGGAACTCCATACTCCGTACGGAGTACCTGATTTGTAGAAGTTTGCGGGTTGTATCTTTGATTTTGGCGCCAGGGCAGTTACAGTAATCAGGTGCCGAGCCAGTGATCCACAGAGTAGACCCTCTTTTCTTCACTCTCCCTCCAGTCGAGTTCGTGGTGATGTTTACTAGTCTTGATGGATACGGTAAATTATATTATTGAGCGGGTTTGCGTCGAAGACCGAGACGTTTCGGGATGTTCCGAGCCAGCTTTTGAGCAGACAAAGTACTCGTACAGTAGGTAGGAACCCTGTGACACTGAGTACAGTAATACGACAGATCACTAATCGCGCATATAGCAGATCTTCGATCAGCCCTGATCTCATCCCATGCATGGCTGTGGATTGATGTGCTTTTTTGGCTGCGAAAAAAATAAATCTACAGCAATCAGCAAAGTCTGTGATTGGCTCATCTGGAATAAGATTCACATTCGCGGGAATTGAAGCTAGTGAAGGATGGAGGCGTTCAGTTGATCCAACCATTGGGTCAGACACACAGTCTTCATAGTGAGCTGTGCTTTTAATCTCAAGTCTGTTTTGGTTGCGACCTAAACGTTACTATCGAACTTTAGTCGTGAGAGGAACTTTTAGGTCGAACGATGGACAATGAACCAGTAATCATGAATGCCAGTCCGGGGATATCACCATGGTCTCTTGGGAAGAAGTATTTACTTCGTGAAGAGGTACGCGTGCCGTACAATTTTGTTTGGGGCCTGCGGCAAGCGGCAGGGCACTTTGCAATATATTGAAGGATAGCTGCAGGAAGTCATCCTTGGGAATCGGGACACGACATCCAGGTTACGGTAATTGAAACAGGTCTCTGCTGTCACCGGCATGATATTGCGAGACTATAGTCCTTTGCAAGTGAAGCACAAGACACAGCGGCGTGCCTGACTATCATATTCCCCTGGCACCGCTTTTGAGAGACTGGCAAAAGTTGATGGGTTTCTTAGGTGAAAAAGCTCCCACTACTAACAGCTTCGCCTCGGGGCAGCCGCAGCCAACATCTAGTCCGCCGAAGTTGGTAGATCAAATCATCAAACACTCTTTTTAGCCTGATAATTCTCGATAGCTCCACATGGAGAATTTGCGAAATTCTAACGGTCTGTAGCTCTGGCCACCTTATTCGAAGTATTGTAGATAAAAGCGTCCTCAAACTACGGCGAGTTTGCAAGCACCGAACGTTGAAGGCCTTTGAGATTCTTGACTTACTACGTCAAGATAACAATGATGAGCGAATGTCTTGATAAGAGCATGGCTATCACGATGCCGGGAGGGGTGAATCGGCTGAACCATTGAAGACCTTAAAACCCACTACTATTGGGCATGGAAGTTTCGTGCGACTAAAGTCTTACTACCCCGCGTTAGACGTGGAATGAGGAAGTCATCCGAGGGCTTAAGTTCTGAAAATAGACTCAGTCTGAATCCATCAAGTCAGCAAGCTCCGCCTCTTCCTCTTCCGTCATCAAACCTTTCTTTAGCTTAATCTTCTCCTCCTTCGCTTCACCCTTTTGTTTGGCTTCTCTTTCTATTCTTGCCTTCTCCAAATCCGCCTTGCCCAGATCCCAAGTTCTTACAGTCCCGTCGATACTGACGCTCACAACTTCGTATCCCTGTTTACAAGTACCAGCCCAGTTACCTCTTCGTAATGGCCTTCGTAAACATGCCATAGCTTTCCGGTCGCTCGATCCCAAACTTTGACATCCTCATCGCGTCCAGCTGTGATCACCCAATCTGAAGTAACGGCCACGGCCCGAACATAGTCACCATGCGTATAAGAATCCTCTGTACTCCAGCCTTTCGCTCTTGACAGGCACTTGGCAGTTCCATCTGCACTCGCAGTCCATAGATCTGAGTCCTCGTCCTCTCCCGAGAAAAGGATTGTGTAAACACTAGTCTCATGCTCGAGGATGGTGTCTCTCGCTGGCTTGTTTTGTGAGGTAGCAGCTTGAGTTGTGTCGTAAATTTGGGACCAGGACGATAGACTTATATGCCAGCGCCGGATTTGGGGATCACTGCTCGATGATACAAGAACCAACTCCGAGGCGGTTGATTCTTCGGGGTCGAGAGCGAGATCTTGCAGAGCCATCATAGTATCAGTCTTGTCACGGAGGGTATGCAAACGCTCTCCGGTTGCGGTATCCCATACCATGATCTTGGCATCTGCTCCGCCAGATATGAGGCACTTGATGTTTTCAGCGGGTCGTACGGATAGGTTCCAGATGATGGCTTACATTCTTTCCCTCGAGTCTTGCACATATGATCACTTTGACAAAATCCGAATGGCCTTTGTATCTTTGTCCGACAGCTCTAGAATCTCTATTCCAGCTCCATATATCCTTATCCCAGCATCCGGCAAAGACAGTATCTCCTCCATGGCCACCGATGGCTACTGATGTGACTGGGGCAGTTGGACCTCTGTATACTGTCTTCGTATCTTTAGTCTAAGCAGCTATTAGCATAATTCTTCTGTTGCAACAAGTATCTTGACGTACCTACTTCTAAATTGAGTTTTCGCACACAGCCCGCACTCTCTGCAATGTAAATACTTGTTGGAGAGAACGGGTCCGCAATAACATTCAGGATTTTCGATTGCAGGATAATCGGGTCACCATTTTTATTGCCGGACTTGGCTGCTCTACGAGCTCTCGTTGACTCCGAAGCGTCAGTCTGGAAGAAGTGCCCTGGATCTGTTGATCGAGACATTGCGTTTCGTGGTGGTAATGGTGTGCTGTATGTTTTGGGGTTGAAGTTGCCGCCTGCGGCAGTGCGGGGTGTAGGTAGGGGTGGTTTTCTTCAGGGGTCCACCAGCATGGCAGGGATGCCAGAATTTCTCGCGTACAGTGAAGTGGGAAAACGCGACTGAACGCGTCCCGCGCCAAACCTCATCAACACCACGATATTGTCTCCCACTGCCATTGAGATATTCAAATATGGCCACGACTACTCAAATTCGTCTGCGAGGGCGTCCAGCGCATACAGCCGGTCCGACTTTCCTTTCTTATACTCCCGATGGCACTAAACTGACCACGGTCGGATCGAACAATACCATAAGAGTCTACAAGACGAACTTACTCGATGGCGAGCCCTCGAACGTCGATGATTGCCAGGAGCAGAATATGGCCGTGGCCTCGACTGTTACTTTCCCCTCCAAGACTTATTGAGAATGACTCACTAACTGTAGCAGAATGACTTCTTCGTCTCGGGCGCAGAAGACGGAACGGTCAGCTTGTACTCGTTCGATACCATGTCCTTTGACAAATTCCTCATGCGCTGTTCCCTCCCTGTTCGAGACATTACTATCTCCCGCGATGGAAAATGGTGTGCCGTTGGCAGTGACGACCTTATCGTCAAAATTGTTCAAACTACCGACACCAGCTCTGTTATGTACCTTCGAGACCAAATAAAGCCAGTCAAACATATCGCTTTCGATCCAAGCAGCAAATATATAGCCCTATCATGTACTGATGGACTGGTTTATGTCTATTCCCTCGCAAAAGACGAGCCAGAACTTGTCAAGAAGATCGATGGTCTCATCCGAACCGTAGAGACAGACAGTGAAATCAGCGCGAAGGTGGCATGGCATCCTGATGGCAGAGCATTCGCTGCCCCCACAGCTACGCGGGATATACAAGTAATGTCTAGAGGCGACTGGGAGAATCAAAGGGTGTTTTCGAATGGACACATGGGCGACATCACAGCTCTGGCTTGGTCTCCCAACGGGGCAATGCTGGCATCTGCCGGGAAGGACAGGAAGATTCTAATCTGGGAGACGAAGACGCAGAAAGTTATTGCGAGCTACGATTATGCCAATGTTATGGATCTGGCATGGCATCCTACCAAGAACCTTCTGTCGTTCACCAATACCGATGGCGAGGTCTATATCTTCAATGACTTCGTACCAGCAGAGCATGCTCATCTGGTCAAGTTGAGCCCCCAACCCGCCCCATTCATTCACGATCCTCTTTCAGAAATATCAGCGAATGCTCGACGGCCAGCCGCTAATGGCCACAAGGATGTTCCCCTTCGAGTTCGACGAGGAACGCCAGATAGTTTGGACGATATTCTAGGTTCCGAGCTAGGTGATGCGGATGATTTTGTGATAGACGACGACGGCGCCGGTTATGCCCTTGGTCTTAATGGAAATGGCAAGCGACCAAATGGGGATATTGTTCCTTATGGAGGTGCAGCTAAACGTCTCGCACCAGCTTGGGAACCACAGTACCATCAGTCCTTCCAACCAGGATCCACTCCGTGGCGTGGAGATCGAAAGTATCTCTGCCTAAATCTGATTGGTTTTGTTTGGACTGTCGACCAGGATACTCATTATACCGTGACAGTGGAGTTCTACGATCACGAAGAATTTCGCGATTTCCATTTTACGGATACATTTCTCTACGACAAGGCATGCCTAAACGAGAATGGAACACTTTTCTCATCCAAGGCGAATGACACCAATCCAGCAACTATTTTCTATCGCCCACATGAGACTTGGACCACCAGGTCGGACTGGAGGACTCAATTGCCAAAGGGAGAAGATGTTACAGCGATTTCACTCAGCGAATCATTTGTCACCGTTACCACTACATCGAATTATGTGAGAATATATACGCTGTTTGGAGTTCCATACAGGGTGTACCGGCAAAAGAGCAGCCCGACAGTTACCTGTGCGAGTTGGCGCGACTACGTTCTCACTCTAGGAAATGGACCAGTTGGTGCAGATGGGAATACCAAATTGCTATACACAATTCAAAACATCAAGAGAGATGAGATTTGTCAAAGCGAGGACATAGTAGCTCTACCAGACGGAGAAACAGTAAAAAATGTTTTTTGGTCGGACAATGGGGTGAGTGACCACATCCACATCTCTAACTCAAAAGCTAATCTATCAGGACCCTTGTATTTACGACTCAACTGGAACCCTCCTCACCCTCCTTCACTGGCGCACCCCCTCCCAAGCAACCTGGGTCCCTCTCCTAGACACCCGCCTCCTCTCGCGCTTGGCTTCTGGCCGTAAAACAGAATCCTACTTCCCCGTCGCCGTCGCTTCTTCGAAATTCCACTGCATAATCCTCAAAGGCGGCGAACAATACCCCTATTTCCCACGCCCCTTACTCTCAGAATTCGAATTCGAGATCCCGCTCTCAAACACCCCTTCCGCACAAACCGAAGAAGGCGAGAACGAAGCGGGCGACGAGACGAAGAAGTTAGAAGGCGCTTACGTCCTAAAGAGTATCCTGACGTCTCAGCAGCAGGATTTAGTTGAGTTTACGAAGAGTAGCCATTCTCAGCGCACAGCCCTCGCGCGGATGGAAGTCGAGATTGATAAGACGCTGTTGCAGATGATGGCTGTAGAGTGTCGGGAGGGTGAGGAGAGGGGCATGCGGGCACTGGAGATGGTTGGTTTGTTGCGGGATAGGAGTGGGAGGATGATTGAAGCTGCTGGGAAGGTGGCGGAACGGTATGGACGCGGTGTGTTGGGGGAGAAGATTAGGGAGGTTGCTGAGGAGAGGTTGTTGAGGATGGACGAGGATTGATCATATAGCTTGTTCAATGGATAGGTGATGGGCGTTGCGGTGTTGTATTGTATTGGACGTGTATATTGGGTAATCTGGAGTATGGTAAACGATTACGAATTAACGCATTTCTTCACACCCTCCCTTCCTCTGCCTATAAATTCCACCATATATACATCAAATTACCACACTACATCAATACCATCTCTCGCCTTCTTCTCTTCTCCTCTCATCTCCACCCGCCCACAACGAACACACCTCGCCATCCACGCACCAGGGTCTTACTTGATTACCGCAACAATCACATCACTCACTCATCCAAACAACCCACCAAAATAACTCGACCGCTTAACATGTTTCGTCTTCGTCTTGCCTTGCACACCCACATCCACA
The DNA here is from genome assembly GCA_007825325.1 of Lachnellula cervina. Lineage (NCBI taxonomy): Eukaryota > Fungi > Ascomycota > Leotiomycetes > Helotiales > Lachnaceae > Lachnellula > Lachnellula cervina. The sequence goes on from QGMG01000892.1 coordinate 15,485, forward strand.
CCCGCATTATCTCCTTCTATCCCCGTTCCCACTGCATTCGATGGCCCGGCCCGGGGCTCGCAGTCAGCTTTCTTCGCTACAGCACCACTGTCTTCTACCTGAGGAGGAGAGGGAGAGCTAGGTTCGGGATCGGGATCGGGATTGGGATCGGGGTGAATGGATTTTGCGCGAGAAGCAGAAGCAGAAGTTGCACTGGAACCGGATTCGGCGCTGGTGATGGTTTCTGGTTCCGGAGTTTGTGTTTGTGTTTGTGCTTGCGGGTTTAGGGATAGAGATAGGGTTGCGGTTAGGAGGTTTAGGGTTGTTTGCATGGTGTCGAATTCTATTTAGGAAACGAAAAGTAAGTGTTAGCTAGGAGAGAGGGAACGAGGGAAAGTGGGGGAAGAGGATGAGGATGAGGATGAGGATGAGGATGAGGAT
>QGMG01000893.1:0-15881 GCA_007825325.1 Lachnellula cervina
AGAAAATTAAATAAAAGATTAATTTCATAATACTAAATATTTATAAAACCTTTATATACTTTTTAGCATCTCCTTTAATTATTTCTAACCTAAAAGTACCTAGGGGTAAAGGGAAAGAGGAGGTTATTTAAGTATTGCGCGTAGGCCAAATTCAGCCACTTTTTTCTTCCCCGAAGAGGGAGGGTCGAAAGGCCTGCCAACCACGTGATATAAGCATGCTATTAGCTATATACCTTGCTCTATGAAAGCTTTCTACGAAGTAATCCAACTATATTATATGCTACCTTAGTTCAATATATCATCCACGGCCTATAATGGTTTCCTATACAGAAATAAAATCCTCCAATGCGCTTATTAACGATGCAACCGCCCCACGCATCGCCGTCTTTGTTGGCGGTACATCAGGCATCGGAAAGTTCACGATTAGAGCCTTGGTCGCCACGGGTGCCAGCGTGCGAATCTACCTGGTTGGGCGCAAGAGTTCCGAAGAGCGCATGCGTACTTTTATCCAGGAGCTGCACGCCATCAACCCCAAGGCGGAAGTCATTTGGATCGAAGGCGAAGTCGCGCTCCTCGCGGAAACAAAGAGAGTATGTGAGGTCATCAAAAGTAAGGAGTCACGCGTCGATTTACTGTTCCTTACCGCGGGCTACGCACCACTCGGCACACGCCAGGAGACTGCAGAGGGCATAGAAATCGCTCAGAGTCTGGAGTACTATTCGCGAATGCTATTCGTTCTACATCTTCTCCCCCTCCTTGACGAAGCAGAAGCCCCCAGGGTCGTCAGTGTTTTAGCCGGTGGAATGGAGTGGGCAACTATAGACTTGGACGACTTGGACCTCAAGAAGGCTGGGAACTTTGGCGGCACCAGGGGATTCAAGGCTCAGACGCAATACACGGCTATGAACACGATGACTTTGGAGAAGCTGGCCAACGACAATCCCAATGTGACGTTCATCCACTCCTGGCCCGGGCCGGTCAACACGGGAAATGTAAATAGGGGTGTAGAGCCGACATCGATAATGGCCTGGTTCATCTGGCTCTTCTTGGAGCCCCTCATTGGCCTGTTTGCGTTTAGCGACGAGGAGTCTGGACAAAGGCATTTGTTCCAAAGTACCAGCGCTGCTTTTGGAGGTCGCGGTGTTCTGTGGAAGGGCAAGCCAGGTATTAATTCGTTGGAGAAACCAGCAGATGGACTGTTTCTCGTCAATTATAAGTGCGACTGTACTCCGAATGCGAAGGTCCTGCCTTTGCTTCGAGAGAAGGCGCTAGGAAAGATTTGGGACCACACACAGGAAGTTCTTCGACTTTATTTGTAGGCTAGGACTCTCTTTCATCTTTTATTACTCCGTATCCTATGGTATTAGCGAGCTCTGCCTAGTGGATGAATTCATTCTATGTTTGACGCAATGAAGATTAAATGTCATTAAATCAGCTCCTCCATTCTCTAGAGACTCCATAGCCTGACCTTCCAACCAATCATCAACACAGCAGTCTCCAACGATCTCATAGTAGTCATCAATAGGACGTATAACCAGAGGTACATCACAGCGGCTTAACAAGCAGAGAAATACGAGAAGAGAAGAAGGAAGCTGTCAAGAGGACTCTATACGGCGACGCAGGACCTTGAAGATATCATCCAGTTGTTAGAAAATGTGTAAAGGCGAAACAAGGACATCAAAACACCTACTCCCGTGGTTCAGTCACAAAGGAACTTGAACTCGCTCCTCCACACACTTTGGAACCAGGAAGTGGACTCTTTGATTGAAAGAACATCCTAGCAAAACATTCGAGGCCGGCACCCCAGCTTTCACATCCTCCAAGCCCTTTCGCATCCGCGATCAAATGCAAACATCGACCTCAATGGAGCCACATAGTCGTACCGAGCCTGTTCTACATCCACCAATTCATGACGTGGTGGACCATGTTTTAAAGTCGGCGAGAGTATAGGAATATACAACTGGTGCACTTGATACAATGCCTCAGGTAAGATCCTGCTTTCTCCACAGTAGATCTCAATACTACAGAGGGCGCCCTCCTGCTGTTTCTGATAAAAAATAGCGAGGTTTTGTATAACCCAGACACGCCTGAACCAGAAGAGTGAGAAGAAGGCCATCAAGGCAAATAATCGGTCTATGGATTTTGAATGTGTCATGAAGGCTTGGATCCCCCATTTGTCGAATTTTCAATCTGTAGCGCATGTATCGAGATCTGTGATTATCTCAATCGCCTCTTTAGAGCCCTCGGCCTCTGGTCCAAGCCAAACAATTAACTTCTAGCAATTACAATAAACATTCCTCATCAGTTGCACTTGCCGACTTCGCTCGGACATGTCTTCCTGGTCAATACAAATAGCATCGATCCAGATAGTCTGTGTTTCCCCTCGGATCTCAACCTCTCTTCCGAGCTCTTGTAGTGCAAGCTTGCAGTTCTCAATTACTTCGAGGGCATGCCCGTCAATAATAATAGTGACTTTGGGGAGCGTAGGATCCCCCAGGTATAAGCTACGGCGATGCTTCCTAAATGGGACAACTTTTTATGAGAATAGAGCTAAGTATAAATCACAGTGGAGTTATAAAGATGAAGATAGTATATACGCAATTTTTATTCTAGTATTTATCAAGACCTACACCTCTTGCAATGCAAATCTTCTCTAGGGGCTTGAGATCTAGCCATTCGAAATTATGCATGTAAATATTTTTCAGGGCTGGAAAATAGCTCTCCTTCCGCAAGACCACGTCGACAACCTGCTCAATCGTATCCAGCCTGTTATGCTCACCATTCCCTCGGAAGCCACCATTGGCACTTGAAAAAGTGATATTCCCTAGGACGCTAGGTAGCATCTCCCAGAGTTCCTGCTCAGCCTTTGTCTTTTCTGTGCCTGTCAACAACTCTATCTGGACATTGATCTCCTTCAACTTTGGAAACTCGCGGAAAGAACCTAGGACAGTATCATCGTACCCAAGCCAGTACGCGCACACATCCAACGATTCAAGCGTATCCTGAACGCATGCAAGACCAATGCCGAGACCCTCTGGTGTGTTTGCCATGTATCCCATGTCCTCCGGATTTCCGGGGCTGTATTGCAAATACTTTAGATGGCGCATGGGGCTCAAAAGAATTGGCCATGCGTCATCTGAGATGCCGCTGCCAATAAAGCTCATCTCTTCGATGTTGCTAGATGTGAGCGGTTTCTCCCAAGCAATGTCTTCCGCAGAGAGGTTTGAGACTTCCACTTTGCGTAAACTAGGAAGATAGAAGAAGGGTAAAATCTCTTCAACGCTGATGTGGCCTTGCGGGTCTTCAGGGCCGTGTGTTAATTCTTCGAGCGTTTTAAGGGAGGCAACCGATGACTGGGTAGCGGTGTTGATGGCTTGAGAGAAGAAGGCTGCACGTAGTCCGTCGTGATAGCCTTCGCTGGTCATGTCTATTGACTTGAGGTTAGGGAGCAAGAGCACAGCGAGGGCGAAAAGAGCCTCGGGGTTTCGAGCTTGTAGCGCTGTAATCCATTGCTTATGTGTCAACCTGTCGTCTGATGGAAGATTGTACGTCTCGCAAGCTTTGATGCAAAGTAATTGCAAGTCGTCACATCCGTCCGCATCTGTATCTTTGCTTGCGTCCTCATCGGAGTCATCATCAGACCGGATGCGGCCAAAAACGATCTTTACTCGGGCGGCGTATCCCGGCTTTTGTAGAATCGTGCGCAAGAACGCAAAGGTTTGTTGCGAATCGCCTTGTATGAACTTTGTATACAATAGGGGCTCCGTGATATCGAATAGTCTTCCACAGGTGCGAGCGACCCGATATAGATCGGTATCCATAGACGATGCCCATTCGGGGGGCAGATTCTGTATGATCATCCTGAGGATCTCGGGAGCGAGATCCAGTAGCCCTGCCATGGTGGTTGCTGAAGTGGAAATAATGTGCCACGCGGCGTGGGACATTAAAAATCAACTGGAGTAGTGAGTGCCGCTGTTATCCATCCAGCATCCGAAGCATTAGGGCACTATCAAGGGCTATCCCAAATTATACGGTATGTGCGTTTCCAAGTCTGATGGCTAAGATTCATTGAATTGTTGCTTGTCCTAAATCGGGACAATAGAGCCAATGATGTATGGTTAGCTAGTGTGCTACACACGCGCTAGTCTGGCGTAGCATACGCCTATAACAGCCTAGCTAGATGCTCCATAAGCATAGGTACCTATCTATGTTATGCTCGGGCTTTGAATTCACTAGAAAATGAATTAACGTGAAGTTCTAATTATAAGAATAGGACTTTTCTCTTCTCGGTTTTTGTTCTCTCCCTCGGCCTTTTTGCTACCTCATCCTCACGCCGCACTTGAATAGCGCGTGGCTTGTTGGTATATTGTATGCCTTATTGATATGTTTCGGCTAAAACATCTAAAGTCCTGATCGCTCTTCTTGCACCACCCCATCCTCTTGATCGAGCTAGAAGATTCCTGCCCTCAACCAAGACCTTGATATACCCCCTTTTACCACACAGATTACCTACACCCGTTATGTTCGCCTTCATGGTCAGACCTCTCTTTACAAAGAGCTGCACCAGCTCATCATCCGCTGGACGATCGAGCTGCATCGAAGTAGGGAATAGCAGTCCTGCATCATCTTCATCTCGATCTCGAGTTGCCCCGGTGTTATCGCTGTCGTGGTTAGTATTAGTCCCATAGGTATGGACTGCGAATTGCCCATAAGCCCACAGAATAAGAGTAGCAAGAAATACGGAAGAGGGCTCGTAGAATGCATCGACGGAGTAACGGCGAACATGCCAGAATAGCACCCCAGAGTGGATTATAGCCAGTCGAGCTTTGTATTGATCCTCTGTTGCCCAACGCTTGATGTCTTTCGTGAGGCTGGATATCTCGTCCTCGTGGGAATTTGTGGGCTCGTGGGTCATGAGCTGTGCCAACTGGACGATTTTCCGAAACGGGGTGAGAAGAATTACGCGAGCTAGATGTAAGTGGAGGACAGTGGTGTGTTCCATTCCTGATGCTGCGCCGATGACACTGTTGGCGTGCCAGTGGAGGATGTCGAGGCAATCGCATGCGGAATTTCGCCATTTCGAATACGTTTGTATGTCAGGAAGCCACACCGGATACGCCCTGTCTATCATCTGGACATCTTGTCGGTCGGCCGTAGGGTCCCAGAGCGTCAGGGGCTGTGTGTAGTAGTTCTCAACTTCCCAGGTTCTATGGAAGAGAGCGTGAATACATAAGATGCGGCTGAACTCTCCGGTTGATGATTGCACACGCTTCTCAATGTATGCCAGTTGAATTGCTGAAAAAAGTGACGGACTTGCTTGAATGATCTCAGTGTGGACAGCTGGTTAGGCAAGGGAGGCTTACGTGTCGAGCAGCTGTAGAGCTGATACCAATCAAGTGCTGATTTTGCCCCCCACAATACCTCTTGGCATGGTATGGGGGCTCTTGCGTCCTCAAGTGACAGAAGGGGACGTGTTTGGAAATGAAACGCCCACATACAATCCAATAACTGTAGCAATATATGTCAGTACTTTGGTACGACGCCTAACGTTTCTTCCGGCACAGATAATCACTAATTCCCAATCTGCACGATTGAGTGTGTACTGCTTAGATATCCAAAGTTTCGAGAGGTAACGAATCAAGGGGCAAATGTCACTGGACGTGGCTGAAAGCCACGCAAGGTCATTCGAGAAACAAGTAGAGGGGTTGAAGGCGTACCCATATACAGTATCCCGTCCTGCGACAGATCTCTCCCTCGTACCAAGTTCTCCATTTATCCTCCACCAGAAGTCCGGTATTATGGAGGTCTTCTTCCGTCAATGATTTGGAATTGTTCCACTCGGTATTACAGAATAAGGCTAGATCATTATGGTAGCTCTTCGCGGTGGCCGTTGCGTGCTGATCGCCTGAATACATCATCCCAACGCTGTTTAGTAGTTTCGCTTGTGTTAGGACTAAGAGATTTGGCTTGTGGCCGCCCGTCTCTTCCTACATTTTGGGTCAATGAACCTGGTTTTGTAACTTAGAGAAGGAGCTACTTACAACTGTCTGAATCGCGCGGCGGAGAAACTCATGGATGGGTGCAGAGTAGATCCTGGAGTCCTCAATTCCAAGGTAATGACTCCCAACCGCAGCCAATGCCAATATTAAGAGCCAATGAGACGCCGATAAATCAGAGGATGGTTGATGTGTGAATGGCAAGATAGATTGGAAGTTGTCAAAGTACAACTGGATGAAATGGTCAAACAATGGCAATGTTGGAAAAGAAGAGCCAGAGAACTCGGGGTAATGGTTCGAGGCGATGCATGTGAGGCTAAAGGTTTCTGATATCTCGTTGTAAATGTGGAGTGGGAGTGGGCGATGACTTGAGGGGTTGACATCCAAGTGCAGAGATTCGTCCGAATCAGGAAAACAGAAAGCTGTATCCAAATCCCCTGAGTCATTACCGAGTACCAGTCCGATGGAATACGGTGCCTTTCGGACACGAGGTAGCCTGGCCCCTCCGCCATTTACGTAATAATGTCCAGAACTCTGAGTACAGTGCGATCCCGGGCTTGATACCCCCTGAGCATCCCCAGACCTTGGCAGTGCGTGATTGTTATGATGCAAGCTCGCAGGGGGTATTTCGTGCTGAATACTGGGGGGATTAACTACGTGATCAAATTCAAGAGAAGTGCCCCGATTGGTTCGTCCCGAATCCGGAGATTGTATTTCATCTGGCGAGCCGAAAGTATTTCCGAGACCGACCTGGAAATCAGGAGTCCAATCGTATGGAAGCCAATTCAAGGATGAGTTGTTGCTTTCATACCAGCGATCCGAAAGACCTCGGTCACTTTGGGTTTCTGTAAAGGCGTTTGCTTGAAGCTGGGCTGAACTTAGTTGGAGGTGAACCGGCCCAGCGAAGTCTCTAGGGAGTGAGCTTGGTTCCCCAGAACTGTGACCCTCCAGTCGGACGTCCTGTGATATGGCAGGCCTCTGTACTTGCCTCGCCTCAGTCGTCCTTGAATTGAAGTCTCGAAGAGGAGGGGCATTTGCTAAGCTCAAATCATATGCAGCTGAAAAATCACGGCCACCATCGTGCTCGCTTGATAGAAACCGACCCTGGCTTTGGTCCCTAGGCGTCGAATAAATCATCGGTGAGTCTTCGTAAGTCGTTGTGTCTTGTCCGACACGTACTTGCGATGAGCGTTCCTCATACTGACCGGGAGTTCTCGGGGTCCCTCTCCTTGGCCGACTACCATCGGGATAGCTACACTCCAGACCCCGTTTCCCACATCCGGAGCATGTCGTGCCACCGCTACATTTCCTCCTCGCGAGAGCGCATTGGATACAAGCTCTTGCCCCCTTCTCAAGAACACTCCTCTTTGGTTCTTTGTGGACTTGCTCATGTCGTCTCAGAGCATCACTGCATAAAACGTCAACATGTGATCTGGCAACACATCGATGCCACTACTCACATTCTGTAAAAAGCCTTCCGACAAGACGTGCACTTGAGAAAGCGTTCTTTGGTATGACCTCGCGAATGTCGGGTCAGATGTTCCACCCGGCTGAAAGTCTGTTGACATTCCGGACAGGGAACCCGTACACTCTGAGCCCCATGCTGACCGTTACTTGCATTCTTTTCTGATGAAGCTTAGCTACTTGTCTATGCTCCAGGCATTTGGGACTCACCCATTGGGACATTCTGCCATAATCAGGTTCTATTTGTGTCGTTCGTCGACATTGAAAAGTTGTCTCACATTTTGGAGCTATAATGCGGGGTAGAATGCGGACTTCAAGAGGAATGGAATTCTCGCCTTTCCCATAGTCACGTGTAAAAGAGACCAATTGACGTTTGATACTTGATTTCGCTAGTAGTAGTTCGTTCTGATAAACTAATAAGGTTAATAGCAACTTTCCGGCCTTTGGTAGTATCGGGTAATGATCATTAGGCTATGTTGAGGTAGGCTGTCACATGTTCAAGAAGTCAAGATGTAGCAAGTATTTATCCCATTGGAAAGTTTTTGTATCATTACATCTATCTATTTCGTAAAGTTTAACGCATCTCATGTCTGTACAAAGATAACAGGATGTAGCCGTAACCTCAGCCGACCTGCCCGGGGGTATCTGATCCATAAAGTTCCACACTAAAACGTGGGTGCTTGAGGTAATGCCCAAACTCCATGCTAAATATCAGGCCAAGTGAAGCCATGCAATGACTTCAATCTCAACAAAGGAAATACTGCTCGAACTGGCAGCTGATGCACTGCATCGTCAGACATGACACATAATAGCATTCAATCAATCCCTTGCAACGATGACGCCACGGAGGTATCCCATGTCATTCATCAATTCCTCCAAAGCGCTCATATTTTCGGTATCAGGCGCGGGAAACGCAGAAGCTCCACCGAATGTAGACCGAGCCGCAGACTTGGTTAGGTTTGCTGTGGTTGCCTCTTTTCGGAGAGTATGTTCAGAAGCATATTGATCATCGGGTAAGCTGTAGCCGCTGAACCCATTGAGTGGAGTCTCGTCGATCACGGGACTGTAAGTGAACTCATTCTCGCTGCCAATCTCTGCAGAGAAATCATCATCGTAGCATGAGCCCGAGATGGAAGGTGTCTCGCTGAAGTCGAAGTGGCTGTCGGCAGGCGAACTGATAGTTGTGGAAACAGTCGAGATGGAGAAATGGGATCTTGGTAGCTCTGCAGCTGAGATGGCCGCACGCAGACGAAGAGGTGGTGGCACAAGAGTTTCTTCCGGCAGCAGTGGAAGAGGTTTAGAAGTATCTGTGGCGGTGCGTATTTTTGGAGACTGTGAGCGCATCCGTGACGGTGCAGGTGACAGTCGGGTAAAAATCCCTTGATCATTCAAGGAACCACGGTTCAGCTGGCTAGCAAAATTGTCGTCATCTTCGGCCTCTTCCACGATCTCGTCTGGAATGACAAGTGTGGTACTGTTGTATGAGTTGCTTTCGTGAGTCACTAGCTGCCGGAGTGGAGAAGGTTCCCGAGAAAGAGATATCTTTGAGTGCGGGGATGCATCACGCGTCTGGGGTACAGGCGTGACTTTCTTCAAATCCTCCGATAGATTGATGAGAGACGTACTGCTGGCGCTGCTAATTCCCTCCACCGTCGTGCTTGTTGTTGTGGACCGGCCACGCTTATCATTGTCTTGGAATGATGATACAGCTGGTGATCGGAGTCCGAAAAAGGCCTTTGGAGACCATGGCGACCTTTCAGGCTTGCTTGGTGGTGAGACGGAACGGGCAGTCCTCTTCTTGGCGACTAAGGACGGTGATGTATTCAAACGAGGGAGGATGGTAGGTGTCGGCGGTGGAGGTCGCGGCGCCATGAATTTATCGGCAGGGTTCATTGTTTTGATATCGCTATTCGCCATTGAGTTCATCGAAGCGCTACGATATCGAAGGGGTTGAACCTCAACTGGCACCGAAAGAAGATTGAGAGTTTGACCTGGGAGATATGGACAAGATGTAGTTGATGGGAGTGAAGGGTCATAGTGTTCAGTGCCATCGTCGAGTTCGTACTGTATGCACACGTGTGAGTTTATTTATTCCATCGGGTCTGTTTCGTATATAATATAACATACGTAGTAATAATATGTGGAGCCCATTTTCAAACCACCAGTCCGTTTAGGGCTGCTGTCGCCATCTCCGTCGCAGATGATATCCGTAAATGCGTAACAGCCTCGCCATTGACCGCGGGAGCGCCTGCTATCTCGTTCCATCGGATAATGTTTCGAGAAATTGTCCCAGGATCCAATTAAATGAACAGAATGCGTAGATGGCGAAGTCTGGCTATAAATTCATAAGTAAGCGTTGTGAAACAAGGGTAATATTTAAATGAAAGGCCAAGCTTGTAGGGATCATGTCGCCCATATATTGTCGACTTGGTGGCAGATAAATATTCTTCCGTCCCCTCCACTTTAAAGGTCGGATGAATAGGACATGATCAACTTGATCATCAAAAGTCTTTCATATATGTGTTGTACCCCCCAGACATCGATGGAAGTATCCTGCGACACGGAGAGTTGAGAGGTCCCGCCAATGCGTCTTCAGTACTTTCGTGAGCGAGTAACCCAAGGCCCCCAAAGTAAATCAGCCGCGAAATTGATTTTTGCAGATGTTCCAAATGTATGAGGGCAGAGACATAGTCAATGCAACATTCAAACAGGGAGTTTCCACGTTTACTCCATATTTCAATTCCTGTAGCACCGGTACTGCGAAGAATTCGAGGTGACGAGCCACTTCATCAATTGACCGCTCCAAATAACCCTCGAGCTATTGGAAAGAGCTCTCAAAACCTCTCCGTGTGACGTATAGAAGGACTTGGGGAGAATATCTTGGAAAACATTACGTTTTGGGGAAAGAAGGAAAGTGGCTACGTACGTCATGAAAGTTATCAGGGCCGTGTCCATTGTGTCGTATTATTAATGCTTAGGACCGGCCCAAGACATATATTAAGTATTATGTTGTTGGAGGTAGGTTGGAGGTAGTTGAAAAGATGCGTCGACGTTGCCTTATAAGTTGGATGAGATGAATGTCTGATACCTCCATACCAGGCCGACCATGTGGGGACCTAGTCGAGCCTTGAGAAAGTGGCTTGGTCGAATGAAAGGGTATACTCTAATACTGATTGCTTCCTCGGAGAGGTTTGAGGTTACCGCGTGTTTTGAGGTGCGACGCTGAGAAGTTCTCGAGGAATTGGAGTGTTGGTCAAGTGACCAGTAGAGATGGGGTCCTGATTTGGAAGCGCCGTGATGCTGGTCTGGACTTGTTCGCGATAGGCCTCCAGGATTGGGCGCGTAGAAAGTATTTCGGGAACAAAGTTTTTGGAACAAGGCGGTGTTTGATCGTTGTGCCTTATAAGGAAAGTTCTTGTGGCAGTGGAATTGGCATTGGTGTTGGTGCTGGTGTTGTTGTTGGCGTTGCTGGGGAGTCTTTATTTCTGACGTCGAGGGGCAAAGGTGCTTCTTGAAGTTGACCAACGGGGGAGAGATGGTGGATGTACTTGTATGGATGGATGGATGGAATGATCTTCCCTTTAAGGAGGGGCAGGCCAGCAGCAGCGTCTCCAACCTGTTCCTGTTCCAGTTACTACTACCGTACTGAAGCGGTCTGCTTGGACGGGTTGTCGATGCTAGTGGTGGTAGGCTGAGTAGACGGCCAGGCTTTTTGCTAGTGAAATTGCACCCAGTTCAAATTGCCCCACGGCACTAGGTATGAACGTACCTACTTTCGTATGAAGACGATGCGGATGGGTTTTGGTGATATACAACCTAACCTTGAGCTTGCTGGCATTGCATTGCATTGTATTGCACTTTCAAGACAAGAACAATGGGATTATGGGAACGGGGATGCGCAATGCGCCTGCCATATGATGTACTGTAGGTAAGGTAAATAAGGTAAATAAGGTTATTGTCTCGGACTCCGAATGGCCGTTGCATCTTCTCATCTTCTCATCTTCTAGCTTTAAACCTTAATAAGCTCACCAAACGGTCCAAACCTAGGTACTCTCTAGCGCTCTGACTGTGAACGTAAATTAGAATTCACAGCAGCATCATGGGAGGATGAATAGTGGCGTAAGACTGGACACCGTAAGATGGCCCAGGGGCCGGAGCAGCTGCGCTTCAGCTGCTCAAACACGCTGGAAATGCCAACTGAGGACCCAATGGGCGCAGGAAAGGCGGCTTCTGCTGCTGTGTCGACTTCCGGCCGCGTCTACTGTTTCCTACCTACTACTGTACTGCATTGTACCAAGTAGACTTAGAGTTTGGGGCTGGCTGGATTCATGTTTTGCTTGCCATGATATGACGTTTGGCTGCGACCCTGCAATTTGGGACCGATAACCAAGGCGCGAATGCATGGAACAGGGCGGGCAGAGCGAGCAGGGCGTGCAGTGCAAGGATGGAACGGACTTTAAACCGTTCGGAGGGTTTTGTTTGATCATGCATCGGCATACATCGGCATGCATCTATCAATGTTGCATACAGAGAGAAGTATCTCAGGTACCACTACCTCCTGGCCTTTAAGGTTGTCGTCGATAGTAAGGTACAGTACAGTACTCGTAGATTAGGGTTTGCGTAAGTCGACTTGAAAAATAGGTAAGTCGACTTACGCTAGCTAGATCGGGAAGGGATTACATTTATGCAAAGCAGGATGTATAGTACTATTACTATACAAGTAGAGGGAGGTAGTTAAGGTACCTATTAATTTATAATATCTTGTAGCTTTTTTGCGACTTCTATTGCGTATAATTAATAGATTCTAAGCACTCTAAATAATTAGTTTATAAGGCAAAAGCTTAGTGTAAACAAGGTAATACATTATATAAGTTAGGAATAGTTATAGATATGCGATGCGACGCGAAAAGTGACTTAAATTTGCTATTTGTTTTAGTAGGGCTATAAGTCACTACTCTATATTCACGCGCGTTACCTTATGTGCATTATTTGCTTATACATTTAATACTTTGTGGGGTCCTTCCTGATCTAGCTAGCGTAAGTCGACTTACCTATTTTTCAAGTCGACTTACGCAAACCCGTAGATTACTATTTATTTAGTAGCTTTTTAGTAGTGGATTGGAGATTGCTACAGGGCAGTACCTAGGCACGGAGTACTCCGTACCAGTCCGTCCATATTAGTATCATCGTACCCTTCTAGTGCCGACCTATCATCGATAGAGTTCTTACGGGTTGTTTTGTCTGCCCGTTGCACAGCTATTGGGTAGCGAATCAGCCACGCCATGCCATCATTTTCATCTAAAACGCCTTGTTGATTGGCTGATGCGGCAAATAAGGCAAATAACACCGTCCGTGCACACATATAACACACACACCCAAGATGAACCCCTATTTCGTCGCGACGCGTGAAATAGGAGAAACGCGTATGGTACGGTATTTCATAGGATGAGGATGAAGATGATAATAGAAGTAAGATGAGATGAGAAGATGCGATTCAATACTCAGCCTACCTGTACCTGGTGCTTGGTAGGTACAACTCTTCGCTTATCCGTCTGAAACCCCCTATTACAACCCCCAATATCAGCCTGGCCACTGTTCCTCATAAAATACCTTATGCGCCATTGTTTCAACGTTTGTTTTCCTTACAGTATTAATTATAGGCGTATAACAGAATCCTGTCAGGCTGTGTCAGCCCGAATCATCATGTTTCAAGAGCTATCTACGTATGTCTCTTCGCCCTCTATTAGTTTATCCCTTCTCTTCAAGCACTTTTCTTCTTTACACCCAGGAAAGTTACACGTGGGTCTGGAACATCTTCAAATGCTTCACTACCTTTTTATTATACTTCTCTTCTCCCTCTCAGATGTCTTTGTTTGAATGCATTTACAGATGAAGGGTCGCTTCCCGGGTACCATCATGTTTATCCCATTCTACGCAGCATATCAAGAGTGCCAGGTCTAGAAAGCACACTCCAGATGCACTCTCTTAGCCTGGCCAGTGCAGCTCTATTGATCTATTCTTCTCCCGTTTCCAAATACTACTTCAACCCGTCCCAATGGTACACATGAGCCGCCTCGAGGTAAAGAGGTCTGAGATGACGATGCGTACGGAGTACGAGGGGAATGCTTTGTGCCTTTACATGACTTGTGACATGGCCTTTATGTTATAGGGAGCTCTTTTTTCAATCCAATCACAGCCCGTTCACACCCACCTCGAAGTTCCCGGTATTATCATCCCTAGGCAAATAGACGCTGCTGGGAGGCAAACATGAATAGGCGATTGATATCTTGAAGCCACGGGCCCTCGCCACCTATATTGAAGTCTGCTACATTCCTGCTAATAAAGAAGCATTCGACTAGCGTGGAAGTTGAACAAATAAGATTAATATTAGTATTAGGTATCCCGCACCTCTACTACCAGAGATGAGATGAAGCACTTCTAGGCTTTCTTTCGTACACCACTCCTACAATCCCTCAATTTCAAGCCCGAGACGCCAACCCATCATAATTCAATCCAAGCCAACACACATATAAATCACATTAAAATGCAAAATCCTGCACATCCCTCTAGTCCGTATTATACAACCACCTCTTTGATTAATATTCCGACTTGCTCACAATTCTACTTTCTTCGCTTCGGCCTTGCACTGCGCTGCTTTCTTGGAACGCTCGTATCTCGCTGAAGTATCCCCCCCAATCCAGGCCGTGCCTAAAAATCGATCCCAGAATGTAAAGAATGGTTGTGAGAAATTCGTCTTGATACCCCAGCTCTGATGGTGGATATCATGGTAGCCCGCATTGTTGCTTGTTATGAGCTGAAGCGGGTCCCAGGGAAGGGTATAGCCGCAGTGGTCGTCGACTGTTTTAATCGTTGAACCGAGAAAAAAGAGAATTCCTTGCCTTGCTGTCAGGCCGGCGAGCTTGTAGGCTATGCTTGCGCCGAGGGTATCGAGGAGGAATCCTTCGAATGGGTGGTTATAGAGAGCTCCGAAGGCGTATGGTACGTAAAGTCTGTGGTGACGGGAGTGGAAAGTTACTATATTGAGATTAGAGGCGAAAGATGATAACAGGACGGGAATTGACTTACCATAAAGCCACTTATTCATGTGCATAGCACGATGCAGAAAGTACTGCCACGTATCCACAAAAAGAATAGCTACACCAAATTGCAATACTGGTATGATGAACCAGTAGATCGTATTCGCAGCAAACATTTCCCAGCTCGTGAAAGCGGGCACTGGTGCCCCGCTCACAACATCCAGCTCCATGGTGAACGGGTACTTTCCTCCCGCTAGTACCCCCGCAATTATGGGATGAGTTCCGGAGAAGTTCTTTGATATTGCCGCAGCATTTAGTCCAAAAAGGGCCAGGAGCTTCGGCAGAGCCCTCTGAGCAATTCGTAGTCTTGTCGCCCAGCGTGCTACGTCGTATTGCTGCCTCCCAGTAACTTCTTCCGGCTCTGTCAGTCCCAGTATGGCACCGACTACTGTTTGTATGATTTGCTGTATGATGACATCGCGTGCGACTTCATAGCGCGAGACGTGGTTTCGTTGGCTTATCTCGGCGGGGGTGTGTAGGCGGTACTGCGGCCATATATCGTAGACATCTATGTAGTGGAAGACCATGGACAAGGCCCAGTATGCGACAATGGGGAGGAGAAGTGAGACGTAAAAGTCGGAAACGAAAGAGAAGAGCGGCTGGACCGGAGTGAGGGTGTATGGTGGTAGAGGGGGGAGATCGGGCATGGTGGACGCATTGCCGGCGACAGGAGTGATGTTGGCCATGCGGAATAGAAGTAGCTGTCTATTGTGTGCGCATAAAGGAAATCGAGTAAAGGGAAGTACCGTAGGTGTTTAGTGAAGTGAAGGAGTATAAAGGATTGTGGGTGGTGGGTGGTGGTGCACCAGGTTCTTTTTGAGGATGAGGGAGAGAGAAGAACAGCTCCAGAGGCACGCCACTCGTCAGTACGGGAGGGAGTAATGAATGGGGCTACTACGCGCACTTATTAAGACGGTACAATCTCGTTTAATTTTCTTACATCCGGCACTCCCGCGATCTCCTGAGGGCGAACGACTCACTTGTGACTTTGAACCGTTGAATCTGCATGGAAAATAGGAATTGAAGGACCACTTTGAAATCTGAAAGTTAAGCCGTACTCGTTGTGGTACGTCGTCTTTGCGGTGTATACCTAGGTAGGTATGGAGTAGGCATTGGCGTTGTGCCTTCGGTAAGGCATCGTGATAAGCATGGCATGGCATGGCATGGGCATGTGAAGTCATGCATGTACGGTGGGCGAAACCTACATATAGGCAACATTATTGCCCTGCGCCCTGCGCTACTGCGCCCTAGGATTTTAGATTTTAGATTTATAATTTTAATCAAGTATAAACAATATTTTAAATAGCTCTTAACTATTATAAAT
>QGMG01000894.1:0-15872 GCA_007825325.1 Lachnellula cervina
AATAGAGGGAGAAGAAGTAGAAGGTAGAGAGTAAGAGAAGGAGAGGGAGCTATTAGAAGAGTTTAGTAAGGAGAAGCTAGAGAGATAAAGAGAAGAGAGAAGTTAATATAAGAGGAGGCATTAGAGGTAGAGGAAGAAGAATATAATTATAACTATTAAATCTAAGCTACACTTAATACTAATTATAAAGAGAGAGTTAAAAGAATTATAGAGGAAGTAGATAAGAAGTAAAGGAGAGAGGGAGAGAGGAAGAGAGGGAGAGAGGGAGAGAGAGGTAGAGGTAAGGTATAAGTAAGAAAGAGAGGAGAGAGAGGGAGATAAGAGAGGAAATATAAGAAGCATTAAAGTTAGAAGAAGAATAGAATTACTATACTATTAAATCTAGGCTCTATGTAACTACGGATTAGTAAGCAGCATTTAACTACTCTACGTACGGCGCCAGCCCGAGGCCCCTCCGGTGCGAGCTTGCGAGCACCGAGGGGACTCGTATGAATCGTGCAAATATAAATACCTAGGTATACTTCCTATCTGTGCCATAGAACTGCAATATTACACACAAAGCAAATATTCGAATTACTATATCCAACAAATACCTTTTCAACAGTGTGAGATGGAACATCCAAGTGTTTGCATGAGCGCTATGAACAGATTTGGTCAAGGGACTTGAATTGAGACTCGAGGTTCACATTTATTTCTGTCTCTGAAAGCTTCAATTGAACTTCCTTTCTTTGCATTTACATATAGATACAAGTTAGTCTTGTTGCCTCTATAAATGAATATACCTATCACTTCTCCTCCTGTAGCAGCCAGCCTTAGAATTACTGTATGACCCAGCTCAAACTCAAGCGTATGTTTGCATGTACTAGTAATCATGCCAAATACACACCTCCTCCTTTCCTCAACTCACTGCCTGCCTATAACATCCAATACCGACCAACGACCATCTCCATCTCCTTCCCGCCTTGGCCAGCCGCCCAAAGTCTCTTTCCCCTCGTTCTAAGCGGGCATCTCGACGCTAGTACCCCGCATTCGAGCTTCGATTTCTGTTACGGCATCATGGATGGAGCGCTAAGTGCTTGAGCACGTATTTTTGACACATGGTGCATGGATTGGTGTCTGGGGTTTGGGATCTACGGCGTGAGGAGTACCTCGATGGCTTTCGGACGGACGATGGTTACGGACTCCCCGGGATGTTGCAATATGTAGCGCAAGTTATGGTTTTGGCTCATGTTTTGTGAGAAAGTGCGAGCACGCAAGATGGGCAGTGAATGATTGAGGTTTTGGTAATAGTATTAGGTATTTATCTACATTCCTATGCTCTAGCTGCCTGTACAATCATGAACAAAAACACACCGGGTATATAAAGTTGGGGTATATCCATCACATCGCTGATAAGAAACAAATATTCACCAAGACAAGAAATCTGGAGTCATGCCAGCCAGTATTGCCTTGAGGTCCCAAGCTTTTCCCGTTCCGTTCGTATTGAAATGTAAATCATGAACGCCATGAAAATGCAACCCGCTGGAAACTTTTTCTTTTAGGTTTGCCTTGCGCCGTAAAGTAGAGAGGTCATAATCGTAAAGGGGGCGGGAATCAGAACCAGCCCGCTATCCGCCCAGTGCTATGGTAACAACATGATAAAACCGAAAATGGAAAATGTCGCGCCGTTAAAGCGTGAAAATGCTGACGCGAGCCGTGATCTAGTGGCGGTCTGAGAAAGTGTTGCTGATACGACCGAAGAAGCCGCTGCGAGAGCTGTCGGCGCTGGCCACTGAGCTCGAGGAGTCCTTGCGTGAAGTAGATGGAGCAGAGCTGATCCAGTTGCCAGCTCCTCCTCGCCCTACGTGCCATACGGCACCTTCCTTCATCTTCCTCTCGCGGGTGTTCTGACGCTCAAGCTCCTCGTCGAAGGAGAACATGGGGCGTTCAGAGTTGTCGTGGATGTTTCCTGCACCTCCTCGGCCAGCGCTGAACTTGGAGCTGGTTTGTGGAAGCCCAAGTTCGAAGTTGGAGGCCGGGCCGTGAGCAGTGCTTCCGTTGCTGGTCTTTGGGGCTTTGTGGTAGTTGCCCGCGCCACCTCGACCAGAGTGTGCGTATTTGGTGACGGTTGGGTGAGGCTCGGTGACTTGGTATGGCATGATTACTGTTGGTTGTGGCGTATTATATAGATGGCGTAAGAAATTGATGTAATGATATCAGTTGACTGATGTGAGAGTGTGAGAGTGTGATATTGATAGTTGGATGGAAGCTTTTGCAGTTATTATTGCCTGATGATGGGTAGTTGATGGTTTAGGGCTGTTAGCAAGGTGGAGGAGGGGTCTCTTATACCTACCTTTTGTCATCTCGTCTGAGAGTCATAGCAAAAAAAAAGTTCTTACAGGCTTCTTCACGATGTTTCGCGACCAAGCAGTTAACGGACTAAATGACGAGGTGTAGTCCATGCCTAAGCGGATGTCGTTCCTGCGTCCGGCTCTCCAATTGGCTCGGCCAAGCAACTATTTGGTAAGAGGATACTCGGCAGTAATATCACCTGCACCATATTCGGTTTCCTGGGGGTAACAGAAACTAATCGACTGGATGCAAATTGCAACATCGTGAGCTTTCGTCGCAAATCTGGCCTTCCTTACTCTGTACGGTTCATGGACTCGTGGCACCTTTGCGAGAATTCGAAACAGACCATATCCGAGGCATTAATCAGACAGACAAGTGGCAAAACGTGCTCGAGGCAATGGAAGACATCATTTGGGGTCACAATTACTGAAAAGACGAGTCTGTAATACTCCGTACAATACACGGTATTTGAAGAACTGCCCCTGTCACTGGAACACAAGGTACCAGACGACAGGCGCACAGATTCGTGGTGATACAGCAGCATTGCAGGATGCCATACGGTACCGGAGTCCGTACAGTACCATGCCATGCCATGCCACGCCGTTCTCCAAATTTAGAGGCAAAAGCAAAGTCTGGCCAGTGGACCTGTGGACCAGTGAAAACTCTGATGGCTCTTTCGATGGCGTCGAAGATTTTCAGGTACCAAGCCAAGGCAAGTAATCCTAGCACCTCCGCCTGTAACCGGGGTTTTTGGCAGGGGCGGGGCTCGTACAGTATTAGTGATGTCAGGCTAGAGACTTTTCTGGGGAAGCCTGAAGACGCGAAGGAGGCGTGCCGGACTCTCTCGTGACTACCGAGGATTTTCAGGAAAGCCCCTACCAGTAAACCCCGCATTCTTCTTGAAGTTTGAACATCGCAAAATCGGCCGTGTGAAGACAGGCTAAAGCTTGATACAGTACCTTACGGAGTACTTCTACTTCGAAGTACGGTACCGTATAAATTGGGATAGTGCCCCTGGGGCTCTAAGCAGCACTAGGGTATAATGTGCCAGGCCGCGTAGGACATTAAAAGTCAACTATAGCGCCTTTGTCCATCCGGCATAAGAAGTTTTACACTGTAGGGTGATATAAGTCCTGGGCTTATAATACTAGCGCTATACAGGTAATAGGGTAATATCAAGGGGGGGGCACTATCCCAATTTATACGGTACTTCGGTTCGGTATACGAAGTAATAGTCTCCAAGCGATCATGAGGATGTGTTGCACAAGGATCAGCTGAGTCGGCCAGAAGCCAACATATTCCTCGCTCCTACTACTCCGGGGTATGCACTCGTACTCGCTCGGGGTCACAAGCACAAGGCCCATATTGAGAATTTTGGGAAATGGAGCTCTCAGCCTCTGGTCCCTTATTAGTCACGGGGTCCCCTCCGAAGCCAGCTGTTGCGTCACCGGTGCTGAAATCGTGAGACTTGCAAGTGCAAGTGCAAATGCAAATGCAAATGCAGAATATGCTCCTCTTGTCATACGTCCACGCAGTGCCGGTATTTGTGACACGGTGTATCGTGAACGGGACTTGTCGAGTCATCTTCGGCAAGCCTATTGAGGACCTCCAGCTTCAATGATCCCGAAAACATTGCACAGTGGAACCGCGCAGTTCACAAGACGCAGTGGTGCAGTGTTATAAAGAAGTCGCGTTCGCACTCGGTTTGTATGATGAATGACAGGTGCAGGATAGAGGATACTTTTTATTCCTTGTATTCGGCTTCAATTGGGGGAGACATTGCATTTGCATTCGCAGCCGCCGAAGCTGGGCATTGCATCTGCAAGAGCGGGCAAAGTTGCAATTGTTCCTTCCTCCTGGAACGGGATGGGAATTTTAGCGGGCGCGTGGACACTGGAACATCTCCCACCCGTCTCAATCCCATCTGAGCCCATACGCATGCGAATTTGCGATACGTTCGGGACTATGATAGCCTCGGTTTGCGTTGTATCCAGCACGTCGAGAATACGACACCAAACGCGTCCCATAGGCGATTTTCAAACGCTAAAGGAATTTATTCCTGCAAACACGCCATTCTTTGGGGTTACTCAATGCAGTATTAGGTGCCACTACAGAAACGTCTTGTTTGGTGCGTGCGGATGAAGATGGGACGAGGTGGTTTACGACCGAAAGTTGTCTGGAATGCTTCACAAAGTCTAACGGACTGTTGAACACGAGAAGGCACGGCCAGAATATACCCTGGCATTCATTGACACGCGAAACCATTGCCTTACGACTTGTTCCGACCTGTTTCCGACCAGCCCATGATCTATGGAAAGGTTGCTCGAATTGTGAGTGGCACTATTCAGCTCCAAATCCAATGTGTAGCGAAGTCTCCCTGGGTATTCAGATTCTTGCTATCATTTGGCATGTTGGAGCTACTTAACTTCTTGGTGGCATATCTAACACATCTCCGTTCCAAAATGTAACCTCGCGGCACTTCAAATTACTCGAAATCTTTACCTCACTGGGCAAAGGGTTTCCCAAGGCTAGTGCCCCGTCATTATCGAACAGCTTCAGTCGGGCTTCTCCATCATTGCGCAGTACTACACTAGTCTGCTGGGGCCTCAGAGACATCTAGACCACAGATAGTGTAGAAAAGGCGATGATGACCGCGAGGCGATGAAGGTTTTCCGTCGTTGGCAAACAAGCATGCAGTAGACATTTGTCAATGCACGACTCGAGTTGTCGATTAAAGCGATTAGCAGATATCATTAGCAAGGCTGAGATACCTATATTGCGTCTTGTCCACGATGGCGTGGTTCCTGCTTTAGATGTTGTATCCCCGCTTCTGAGCCAGGGATTAGAGTACACTGCAATATCACATGTGTAGGTCCTTCTCTGCAACACAACTTGAAACTTGGCTAAATTAAATAAGGCAGTCCTATGGTTGGGGAGATCCGCATGCCAACTTGCTTCGACGCTGCTTGGTAGAGAAACCAACCAGCATAATTTCAGCCTTCTACTCCCTGCCGGACTTCGATGCTGCATCTCCAGACAATAAACTTTACAAATCCACTAAGTATGGCTCTGGATGAATTATGTGTGTAAGTGAGAGTATAAAGCCTGTGTCAGCTAACAACCTTCCAAGATTTCTCAACAAGGCCAACTCACCTTGCTTTCGTAGGTTCCTCAAGCCCCTCATCCCCCCACCTCCTGTCCATAGCAATGTCCTTGGTCACGTCGCATCCTTTTCCAAAATATCTACTCAGCATAGTCGCGACATGGCAGAACCCTATCCCCGGATGCTCACGTCGGCCTAAAGCTAACGCAACTATAGTAATACAAATGTGAACTGTATATGAGCAAGCAGAAAGGTTCCTTGTTTTGGACTCCGACCTGATGGCCTCGACTGCAGAAGCGAATCACGAAGAGCTCAATATGCACATTCCTGCACGCGGTAGATCGGGCGATTATGGACTGTTCAGAAAACAGTGTTGGCAAAACGTCTGATCTTTCAGTGTTTGGCAAAGCCTCACATGATCCAGAACCAATCGCTTCTCTTGTGGTATGCTAGGTCACGAGACCTGATAATCAATTACTACTTCACTATATTTTTGCCCAATTGATTCGAAGGATTCCGAGCACCTGAACATCAAGACTTTTGTGGTGTATCTCTGGAAGGTCCTTCCGACTCATCGTTCGATCGGTGTTGAACGCAAATGAGCCGGTTTGCGGAGTGGTTCTTCTGAACTTTGATATGGAGCTCCCGATGAAGGCGTCGGAAGCCGACATGTAAGGAAGTTCTAATGGTTACATAGCGAGAGGGTTCCAATCGGCATCCTGAACCTGGCAATCGGCTGAGGATATGAGGGTTTTACGGGATCTAGCATTGTGACCCTCCTGCCAAAACGAAGCAGTCGATCTCTACGACTACTGCAGGGTTAATGATGAGGGTCTTCACTTAACCCCACTCCCTTCATTCAAACTCCAGATCACAGTCAAAGTCTGCGAATCGATATTCCCTTACATCATAGGATGTCAACAAATACTTCGTCAAGAAAAGCCCGCTAAAGTTCAACGCCCCCGGGATGACCTGGATATCCATAACCGACAGGACTTGACCGTGTTGATTGAGTCCTCCTGTGTACAAGGAGAGGACAGCATGTGGTCAGTTTGCCGGATCTCGAGCAGCCCTGGTATCCCTTGTCAGTCATCGCGATAGCGTTTTCAGTGCCAGATACCTGACTTCGTCAAGATTCATACGACAAGGAGCACCTATCATCATTTCTCCAACCCGCGGTGATCAGCATAAGAGGTAGATGAGGCAGGCAAACCTCGTTATCAAGCTAAATGGCTCCATACAGAGCAGGAATGATGTCTCGCCTGACCATACTCAATATTTGAGGTGTTGTTCGTGTACAGCGAGATTGAAAACGGACATGATGATTTTCGTATTCTTTCGGAAATAAGTCAGTCCATCCACAGATCGAGACTGAAATTCTGGAAGCACTTTTTCTCGCGAAAATGCCCAGTCTAGTCCCTTGTCTTTTCGGACACTCCTTCACCATTCATTACAAATTCCAGAGATTTTCCGCAGTGCAACGCAGAACACGTGGAAAGCAGGCGCTCTTAGCCCGCGTGATGTTCCTCCACATGGTCGCACCTCCCTCGCTCCGAATGGATCACATCAACGCCCTACAAACCCGAACCGGGCGTCATCGGCTTTGATCCTGTATCACCTCCTTTTTTTTTAAGCCGAGCCTCCTTGTAAATACCCCTCCTTCCACTTCAGACGGCCTCATCCTATGCTGCTGCTGCAAGAAAGGGGTACACAGCATCCTCCAAAGCAAGGGGGACCCTGAGAAAGCACGCACGCACAGCAGACACCGATACCTCGTGTCTGGATTCAACACGGTCAGGTGTATGGCCGCTTGGGGGTTTCAACAATTGCACTGCTCGGCACATCATAGCTAACACGTGTCACGTGGCACAGCATATGTCTGCCCCTCCGAGAGGATTATGACCACCAGGAGACTCCCTGAGGAAATTTGGCACCAATGAGGAAGACGTGGGGGATCGCCTGTAAGGATCGTACCGTTATGGTAACGGACGCTGTGCAACGGTGGTGATGTGGACAGCAGAAAAGCAAGAAACTGCGAAATAAAGATGGCAGATGCATAATGACGAGCGAAATCCGACGAGAAATAGAATGCGGTCTGTTGCCAAGGTCAAAGCATAACGTAGTATTCGTCTGTTTTGCTATCTATGTCCCCACGGGTGTACTTCCCGGACATGTGTTACAAGACACCATGAGATAGAACCTTCTTGTGCACCAACGTACCGATTCCTTACGACGACGCCCGGAGGCGGAGCAAATCAGGGATGTCTGCTGCAAACACAACGAGCTGCGACGCATGCACCAAGCAAGATTAGCATGCACACAGATGGAAAGTTTGATTAGTGTCCTGCAAATGGATAACAAAATTTTGTGGCACCTAGGTGACGGATAATGTATACTGTATACTGTATACATAGGCAACCTATCCCATGTCGCCGGGTATAACTCTCTGTACATCTTTGCCCTACAGTTTCAACCTGCTATGTCTAACAAGCTAGACTGTCCGGGAGAGAGAGGGAAGAAAAAACAAGCAAGCTGTGCTTCCACAACAGAAACGTCGGCGGCCGACCCCTAAAAAGCAAATGGGTATACGAAACTCCCCGCTAAAACGAGGATGCGTAACTCCCTTCCATCATGCCCTGGGAGAAACAAGAGCCGAAAGGACAAGAGAAGCACGAAGTCATCCGTCCCTCCGGTCCAGTTTCCATCCCATTTCCGTCTTAAAACTCCATATATGACATCCCAGTACAGTAAAACGTGTTTTAAAAGAACAAGCGAGCGAAGAGAACTAGAAGCACAGTTCAAAGGAAACTCCTTTCGGCCTCGGTTTCGAAAGGAGAGTCGAGTCGTGCGTTCAGTTCGTTCGTTTGCGAGTCGTAGAGGTAGAACCATGTCCATGTCCGTGTCCTTGATACTGACCATGGCCATGGCTACGACTGTGATCGTGCCAGTTCCTGTCATGGGAACCGTAGGTGGGGTCTGCGGCTGCTTCGCCAGAGGAGTCTCCACCGTAGCTATTACACCGTGGGCATGGCGAGCCCAGGGTGCCTGCCCCGCCGCAGTTTTGGCATTTTCCGACTCTATTCTTGAGATCAGTGGGGGTTTCAGAGGGCTGTGTAATGATGGTGGAATGATGTTTGACCTATTTAGGCGAATACAAATAAGCTTCTTACCTTCTTGGGTGGCCACCGCAGGCCGGGCATGGCGCGTAGACTGTGCCGCCGGTGCAGTCACAGTCTGTTGGGTAAGAGGCTCGGGGCATGTTGATGTGGGGGTTGCAGAGTTGAGTTGAGTATATATAGATGATGTTTTTGGTGGAGGCAGGAGGAACTGAAGTGGTGGCTAGTGAGTGTAGTATAGTTGACTTGCGTTGAAGGGCCTTTGTAGTGTAAACCGATCTCAGATTGAAGACTCTATCAATGTAGTTGTAGATTGCAAATGTGATGATGATCTGATCTGATCTGATATGATCTAATCTGACCAGGGGGAAATGCAGCTCTTATACTTTTCTCCTTCGATTTGGCGTCTACCCATACCAGAATACCAAGACTCGCATCGTCCACGGTCCCCCCACGAGGATACCATATTTGGTAGGCCATAAAGGCTTCTGCCTGCCGACGTTCCCTTAGCTGAAGAGGAAGCTTCAACGAGCCATACAAAGCACCAAACAAAAGCTTTCACACCGCCTCGAAGGAGAAGAGAACGACAAGCGCAATCCGTCCAATCCCATCTATTGAGCAGACTGGGTACCGAGCGCCAACGAACCTTTTATCTGCACAAGGCAACTCTATATTGCAGAGGGGGTCTGCTGATCGCACTTGCCTCCCTCTTGAACGCGCCGCTGTCTGCTCACCCTCTGCCACCTGTTCCGACAGAGGGGAGACGAGTGTATCGAGAAGGATCATCTAGGGCGCTATTATCCATCGACTTATCTCATGCAGGAGTCGGTCACCGTGCGCTGGTGTGCAGGTACTCTAAACCCTCCCGTACCCGTAGGGTTCCGCAGCTTCCAATCATGGTATAGAGACTGTCGTTGTTACGGCCAGCCCAGTTGGTTGAAGGATGCTCGTAGAATTTGGTCCGTCGCTTGGCTCCGTGTACCGTACTGTATAAGTTGCCGCACAGCTGCAGAGGAACGGCAGAGGAACGGCAGAGGAAACGGCAGAGAAGGCCTGTCTCACTTGCTGTCATTCGAGGTGCGAATCATCCAAATGCCATTGTCAGGCTAACAATGAAGAAACGCTAAAACTGCCGTGTTCGTAGGTGAGACAAGGTCCATTTTCTCGGGGGTACTTCCTCAGCAGGCTGCGCTGCTGGTATTCCCATGCCCATTAACGTGGTAAGATGTCTTAGTCAACCAGGCCATGTATGCAGCCGGCCGCACCACGGAGCCCCCTTTGTATGGTCAAGGCTGTAATTGGACCGTTGGATTGGCTGGCAAAAGGCTGGATGCAGACGCCCATATGCTGTGCGACCCGGCAGATATGCACCCTCTTTCTGGAAGACACACTTTGGATTGTTCCTTGTAGACTTTGGCCTGATAATGCAAAAAACAAATAACGTCTCAATGAGATTGCCACGATCCTCAATGTATTATCACGGAACACAGAGATCGATGCAATGGAGAAGGATTCAAGAGATATAGTACCCGGAGAACATTCCAAAAACGACATAGTTTGCAATCTGAGCTGAGGGGTCAATAGTACACACCTCTCAGTATCTGTACAAGCATGGAGGATGCTGGTCCAAAAAGGACTTCAGCGAAGTCTAGGCGAGCGGGACGAAGCACCTGCCTCTGCCATGATTTCTTCCACGTTGGAGGGCGTTTTCCAGGCTTCCTTTTTCTTCCGCGTGGTGCAACTGTACCCACATCGTTCGTTGCGTGCATTATCTGCAACAGCTTGATAGATCAGACGTTACGAAAAACCGAGACTTAAGCAGATATTATTAGCAACTCTAGCCGTTCCACTGGACAATCCACCTAGACACCGAGTTAGGTAGCACTATACCTAGCACGTAAAACTGACTGAAACATAGCTAGCTCTAGTTCTAGGTGTACAAGTTGCTCGGAGTCCGCGGCGACTCCGCACTAGGTGAGTCGTCAGTAAGGTTGGAGTGCTACGAACGACAACGACAGTAGACACATGGGCTCGAGTGACAAAGCCGGAAATAAGAACCAAACATGACATATGAGTGGTGGAATAATTTGTTGGGTGTCTACGCAACCACCCGTAAATGTGAATGCAAATGTTTTGTTAGGTAGCGTCCACTGTCAGTGCAAAGTACCTACCTACCTACAGTATACTGTACTGTAAAGCAAGCACTGGGCTATCCACTAGAGACGAAGGCGAGTAAGCATGTAAGGCTCTCGATAAAGATCCATAGACATGTGGAAAGGGCTATATTTTGTTATTCGCGGTAACAAACTTTGGTGCATACATCGGGACCATTTCATGCGCTTTATCAGGGCATGTCAATGTAGAGAAATCTGTAATTCCTGCAAGTAAAATGTCAAAGCCAGTCATAAAAACAAGAGGAGTTCCCCCGCACAAATAAGCCCAACGCCGTCCCTGATATCGCTAGAATGCATAAGGGAAAATGATTGACCAGCCTGACAAGTTCCCCACGTCAATACTCCCCACTATACTCCCGAACGCTTAAATAAATCCCGATTCTCCACCTAAACACACCAACAGCTGAATTGAAAAGAAACACGCTTCTGTGGAAGACAGAGATGTTTTGGGTTCCGGTTCATGCGAAGTCTGGTGCAGTTGCAACCAAACTGAAGAACAGACCGGCGCCAACTGCAACACCTCCAACAGCAGCGTAAGCAGCACGCTCCAGAATTGTTTTGAGTTTCTTGACTGGTCGTTGCTCGTGCTCGTTCTCCTGCATAACAGGAGCCTCAGCAGTTCTAGCCTGCAGACCTGATATCGCAGGCTTGGAAGCGTCCAATGAGGCCCATTCTCTGATTTCGCTTTCGATTACATTTGAGATGTCACCAGCCTTTCGTTTCTCGCCAATAGAACCGATTTTTTGAGAACCTTGGTCGAGTGAAGAATTCTCAATAATATCAGGGATGCTCAATCTAGAACGAACGGACATAGCCTTGCTCTCGTTGAATTTCACGGCACTTGTCATGTCATACTCCGGACTCGGTGCACGCTTTACAGACAACGGGTTATCTTGGAAGTCGAAGGATAAAGCCGACCTATTAGGCGCAATGGTTGCTACATAAATCAGTAAATAGCTGCATCTAGTTATATGTTTAAACATACCGAAGCCCCCATGTTTGGCAGTACTTGAAGAGCGCGCAAACTTCATACGTTCACCGAACCTAACAGACTTGATAACTTTGCCGACGGTGTTGGACGCTGACGGTACATGAGTAGCGATATTCTCATTCTTAGATGATGTGATTTTGGAGAAGAGAGCGCTGTTGCTTGATGAGAAGGATGTAGCGCAAGTATCATCTTCCTTATCCACTGGAGCAAGCACTTTCGCCTTGTTATTTTCTCTTGCTTCGAAGAAGGCATGCTTGCCAGTCTTGTCACCTAGCGTCTGGGAAAGGCGGCAAGAGGTTTGAATGGGTACGCGGGAGTCGGCTACGTTACTCAAAGTCTGTTCGGGGCGCTTATGAGGTGCAGCCTTGACCATCGCAGCATCTGAAGGACTTGGCTGTCTCTCTCCAGGAAAAGGTTGACTGATTGTATAGGAAAACTTGGCGGGAGGGTTCAGGGTGGCCGCCTTGCATAGAAGGCCCACAGCATCCCCATCCCATGTCTGTTGATAAGACATGTTTGGGCTCGAGGCAATCTGGGCAGCGTGTTGCTCAACTGCCGCCTGCGCCTCTTTATTTGAAGCAGGCTCGGATGCATCAGAGTCGCTATGCAGATCATCTGCAAATAGAGCCCTAATCCCCTCTTCGCCAGCATCGGAGAGGCCGTAATCACTCTCATCGTCGGCATCCACAAAGATCTGCGAAGGTCGCTCAGTCTGTATTATATCAGAATCGAAGGGCTTCTGACTCTGTTCGTTGGCCATATAGCGATTCCAATTGCTGACGTGGCTTTCGTTTGTATTCTCGGCCACTTCATGCGTATGCTCTACCATCATTTCAACATTGTCGGCCTCAGAATCACCCTCCTCGACATCAACCTCCTCATCGTCCTCGACATCGTCCTCGATTTCATCTTGACTGTCAGAGTCTTCGACTTCTTGCAACTCAACGTCTTCGTCCTCGGAGGAATCAGATTCAGTAGAGTCCGCAATGTCGGGCTGATCATCAGAGTCAGACGAAAAGTGTCCATAGCCTTCTTCCTCATCCTCGCTTTCGAGAAGGATAGGTTCTGCAGTGAGGTTGAAGACACTTACCGCATGGGCAGTTTCATTTGCTTGAATCTCGCCAGATGCCTCGCCGGTGAGATCGACTCTATTAGAAGATGACAAGAATGGAGACTCCTCACGAGTGAGATCGATAGTGTTGATGGCCTGGGACGTCTTGACAAAAGATGGTATTTCGATAGAAGCATCATCCTCACTGGACGAGTGGCTGCCGTCTTGCACAATGTCATCGCTCAAATCGCAATCTTCTTCATCTTCAACATCAGAGGAGTCGGGAAAGGCGTAGCTATTAACCGCCCTGCACAGCATGTAGTTAGCAAGAGCTTCAGAGGTCTGGACGCTGCCAGGAGTAACATACTCGTAGTGGACGAATTCGATCTTTACTCGGAATGCACAGGCAGGGAATGTCTCTACTCCACGTTTGACTTCAGCACCAAATGTAATCTCATCCCCATCCGATATCTGTGTTGGCTCTCTGACTATTAATTGCTTGTTGTTGATGTATGTTCCATGCATAGATCCAATGTCGTGGATGGTGATAACATTGATGTCCGGGTTCAGGCACATCTCGGCATGATCGCGGGACATAACCGGGCTATCGAACCATGCATTATCTTGAGCACCTACAATGCCCTTGCTAACACTCTTGGATGCTCGACCGATCGGAATTGTAAGGAGATTTGGGTTCAGGATAATGGTGCGTTCTGCGAGGGAGACATCCCCAGTCAACGCTTTGAGGGTAACATTTGCTAAGGGAACAAGTCAGCATCTGATAGTCATCCCAAGTTGTAAAACAAGTTGAATGACGGATAGGATGGGAGGACAGCTCAGAGCAGACATCGGCACTGTATGTCCCAGACATGCTAGAGTGGTGTGACTTTACGATGTCCTCGCATAATGAAATGTTGAAAGCCTCGTTGCTCGTGGTTCTCGGTTGAGTGAAGCTGGGCATTAACGTACCTTGCTGCATGTTGTCGAGGTGGTGCTGGCAGATGTTTGTTTGATTGTGGAAGTTTTACTGATGCTCCCAACAGTGCAGGATGAGTTGATATTGAATTTGCGGTGGTGTCGACGTTGGTTTCGAGGCTCTCGATTACAAGTACAACTGCAACGTGAAACGCGGGCAAGGGCTGCGAATAGACGTCAACGTCCAGGTCTCACAGGCAGTTGAATGATCTCGAGACCCGAGAAGCTCTTTGCCACGGATTCGAAGTTCAAGTCGCAGTGGTGTTGGTAGGAGTTGGATGTCGGTGTCGATGAGTAAGTTGTGAGATGGTGAAGTTAAGGAGGGAAGGAGGGGTTACATTAAGGTAAGGCGTGAGCAGCAGGCAGCACAGGCCGATAAGCATTAGATTAGAGGGGAGCTAAGCGACGACAGCGCTATAAATATGGGGCCGTATTATCGATAAGTGACCTGCTGCCTATGGCAGGTCAGAGGGACAATTCGCGCCAACCTCCAAAGTGTCAGGTAGCGAACCGCCGATTTCGGAAGTGACCTTATGCTCTACCTAATTACCTAGCGAAGTGATGTATCTTCCGAATACCCTATAACTATATATAACATTTATAACATTACACTTATAACACTTTTAATATATTCTTTCTATTACTATCTAGTCTATACCTATATATAGACTATTATAATATTCTTCTATTATATATTCGATATCTCTAAGCTTAAATTATTTAGTATTACTATTACTAGTATAATCCCTTTATTCTAATCCTTAGAACCCTTAGAAAACCCCTTTTTATTATAGTAACTTTATGCTAGGCTAGTAATTATTAAGGGTATTTAAAGAGTACTATAGCTTAGATAGTATATATTCTAACTATAAATAGAAAGGCATTAGTAGATTCTCTTTAAATCCTATTTTATCTTCTCTCTCTTTCTCTCTTTCTCTCTTCTCCTCTTTCTCTCTTTCTCTTTTTCTCTCTTATCTACTACTTTCTATAAATCACTATTAAATTTATTACTTTCTTATTACTATAGCTACCTTATATTCTAATATATAATACAATACTAGTATACTTAATAATCCTAGTTATATTATCTACTAGAAGTATTAAATTATAATCTTTAAGAGAGACTCTTCTACTTTAGAACCTAATTGAATATTGTTTTATAATTGCTTAAATTCTTAGTATAAAGTCGCAATTAGAGAACCTAACTTAATAAAGTGTTAGAAGTATAATTTTTCTTTTTTTCTTAGTAAAAACCCTAAAGATAAAGACTATTAAATAGTAATACTAATAGAGATTATAACCCTTTAAAAAAATGCTTATTCTAAGACTAAAGAAGAGAGAGTAGCTAGGCGCTATTAACTAGTAGAATATAATATTATCTTCTACTTAGCTTTAATTAAGAGTAATAATAGTCGAAAAAAGATAATAGCTATTAATTAATTAATAAAAGAAGCTAAAAATCTATTTCTAAGTAGCTATAGATTTAGTTCTAAAATAGTTAAAATTAGTAAGGAATAATAGAGCACTTAGAAGTAGAAGATTAATATTAAGATCTAAGTAATTAAAAGTTAGAAAGTAATAGCTAAACTACTAAATAGTATCTTTCGAACTACTATTAATTATAATATTTCAATTAATTCTAAAGGCAAATTAGATATATTTCTTTATAGAGTAGCTAAGTAGTTACTAGCTTAGAAATCTCTTTGCCTTAGTGATTAAGAAAATAACTTCTAAGAAGATTCGAATTGTTTAGCTTATATAACTATTTTCTCTTTAATAGAAAGTAGTAAACTAGTTGCGACTATCTTTATTATCTAGTCTAATTCTTCTATTATTAACCTTCTTAATTATCTTATTATATAAAGTACTAGTAAGAATCGAAAGAAGTTTAATATTATTATTATCTTTTACTAATAAGAAGATTTAGAAGATAAAGTCTTAAATTATTAAAGCTAAAGCGCTATAATTAGCACTACTTATTACTCTAACAGAAAGCGCTTAAAGACTTCTTAAACCTTTATTAAACTATTAAATTATTACTTGAAATCTTCTATTATACTACTATTATTAGAGACTATATTTAATAATAGAAAGAAAAAGATTAAGCTTAAGAAGCTCTAATAGACTAATG
>QGMG01000895.1:0-15880 GCA_007825325.1 Lachnellula cervina
ATACGGTCACGGGCGTGACGGGCAATGCGGGCAAGCCGGTTGGGGACGGGCTGAAGTACGTGACGGATGGGGTTGAGGGGGGCGCGGCGAGTGTTGCGGGTGGGGTTAAGAAGGCGGGGGATGGGAAGTAGGGGTGCTACTCGTTGCGGAGTAGGATAGGGTTGGGTTGGGTTTGATGTATAAGGTACGGAGTAATGGAATGCATTTCATGCAAGTGCTGGGTGGATGGGGATGGGGATGGGAATTTGCGTAGGCTGTGCAGTCAACGTGGTTGTATCTGAATATTGGTTGGTCTTGAGTGTGTGAAGGGAGTTGAATGAAAAGCATCGCTGCTTATTTAGCCAAGACTTGTGAGCAAAGAGACGACCTTGAAAGCATGGACTCACATAATATATAAGCCTAGCTGCATTGACTCTTGCTGCATAAACATTTGCATTCTATTTGACGGCCTGCATTGGAAAAAGCCTTCCGCCGTTCGCGATTTACAGGCTGAAATGAAAACCACGCATGCAGTATCGTATCGCCGTAAATCACCATACCTTCAACCACTGCTGCACCATTTTCCGCACCAGCCCAGACCCAATGACATCAAACCCACCCCTCAGAGTCCCACTCGCCTCCTCCGTCTTCTCGGTCGCAAACACAAGTCCCTTGCGACCCATCCTCTCATTATCGTATTTCTCCGCAAAGAAATCCAGCAGCTTTCTAGTTGGGTTCGTCTTCGGGTCCGGGTCGCTGTCGCGTAGACGCTGCACCCATTCGCGCTGCTCGACCGTCTCGAACTCGAGGCCTGCGTCGCGCAGAGCGGGCAGGAGATCGGTGGTCCAGTGGAAGGTCTTGGGGTTTTGGAGATTGTAGATTATGGATGGGTTGTGGAGGGCTGACGCTGAGGACGATGAAGAGGGCACATCTGCGTTGGGGTTTGTTCTCGTGATGTCGAGAACCGTGCGAGCAACAATGTCGACGGGGAGCCACGAGGGAGTCTGGGATAATTTGAGTCAGCGACTTGGAGAAAAAGGGGAGGGGGTATTGCTATCTTGACTTGCCTCGTCGAGCGCAGGCAAAGCGCCCATTGTCACGGCACTTTGAATCATGAGCGGGATCGCTTCAGTGGTGTTCCATATCCCAACGGCACTATCGCCAACAATTTGACCAACCCTGAGCACTTTAGCAACCATGCCGGTCTGTTTCGCAGCCGATTCAATAATCCGCTCGGCAACTAGCTTTGATCTTGCGTATCCCATATTCTGAGCATGTTCTAGCTTCGGGATGGGGGCTTCCGAAATCGTGGCCGGGAGTGGCGTTCCCGCGGCTGCTGAGATGGACGAACAGAAGAAGAACTGTGCGGGCGTAGAACCTCTGATGGAAAGACACAGGTTTATGAGATTCGAAACTCCTTGGATGTGCTGCTTTTCAAAGCTTCGGATCTGGAGGTTGAAATTGACCGCCCAGGCGCTGTGGATTACTTTGGTAAGGCTTTCTCTTACTTCCTTCAAGATGCTAGCATCTAAGCCGAGATCCGCGCGTCGAGAGAAGCTGGTAGTGCGACGACTTTGCTCATGTTCCTAAAGGGCAGTTGCTTGGCTGCCAAAGTGGAGAGAATACGATCGAGCGCAGCTTCGGGTGTGCTGGCCCGTACCAAGCAATATATCTTCTTAACATTGTCGCTTTGTAACAACTGAGCAAGGATGTGAGCGCCGAGGGAACCGGTAGTTCCAGTGAGGATGATGACTTCTTGCCGTGGTTGTAGGTGACTTTCAAAGGATGAATACTTCTGAATGAGTTGTGACATTGCTTGAATCTCGTCTTCCAGCTCCAATTTCTCGCCTGTCCGGAGAGCAAAGAGATGTGCTGCCAGCTTCTCAACGCTAGGATGCTCAAAGACGACATTTTGATCTAAATCGGAATTGCCCAAGTCCAGCTCCCGTTTTAGGAATGATCTAGCCTTGATAGCCTGCAGACTGTCCACTCCCGCATCAAAGAAATCTGTACTCTCTGCCAGATCTGTAAGGCGCAGTTCAGTTGAAAAGAGTCGTAGGAGGTATGCTTTGAGTTCATCGAAATTTAGACTCAGTTTATCTCCACTCTCAGTAACAGCACCACTTTCAAATCGATCATACACGGCATCTATCACGTCCGCAAACCTGCGATATGAAGCGAGTCTGATCATGGTGCCTTTATCCGTTGCGGGATAATCGGCACAAGGTTCCAAAATCTCGACCATTTCTTCCTGTATCTGGCTGAAAGCTTCGGCTTTGTTATTGGCAAGTACAATACTGGGCCATGCTTTTTCGAAGATCTCCGCTTTGCTCATACCGATGGCTTTCTCACTGGGTACGATGAGAATACCGGGAAATGCTCGTCCAATCCCAAAAATCAATGCTTCTCTCACATACTCATTCTGTCGAACTTGATGCTCAAATGGAACTGGGAGCACCTTCTCGCCATTTACCAGTGTGACCCGGTCGTCTATTCGGCCAAGGTATTTCCACGCATTTGGAATCGTTGGGTGTGGCAAGAAGGTGTCACTAGTTCGGAAAGAGTTTGGTGGCTCCGAAGAGTTCGAGGTGACTTTTGCAGGAAGTCCGTCCAAACATATGCACTCATAAGAACCATCTCCCTGGGGAGCCATTTGAAGGAATCGAGCTATTGAAGGTAATGGCCGTAGGAAGTTCCAGGCTTTGTCGTCTTGATCACGATAAGAAGTCATCAACTGGCCCATTTCGGTACTACATGAAAGTAAGCAATATACCAAATGCCGGGACTCGCAAACTTACGCCCCATAGTGGGAGACAATATACACTCCAGCATTTACCAATTTATCTCCAAGATCATCAGGACAGCTACTGCCCCCAAAGAGAACCAATTTACATTTTCGTAATGTCTCAATCCCTCGTTCGGATTCGCTCAGCAGTTTCAACGCATATGGAACGCCGTGAAAGCTTTCTGGTTGCACAGCCTCCATTGCCTTGATTAAATTCGTCTCTGAAAGGGGTAGGCTTGCATTGTACAGGGATATGGGCTTGCCCTTGCAAATGGCTCGAAAGAATGTTGAAATGCCGTGATTGTGGTAGAGAGGTAGAGTCAAAAATGCTCGATAGCTACTACCATTGGCGTAATTTGACAGACACGCTTTGTGGGTTTGGAAAATGGGCTTGGGAAGTCCTGTGGAACCCGATGAATGAATAACAAAGGCAATCTTATCTGATGCCGTAGATGTCGTGGCAGGTACTGAAAACTGGTTGACGGAACCTGGGATATCATAACTAGACTTTTCTGGAATTGAGAAGGAATGGCATTCCCGCACTTCTTGGATCGCTGCTATTGATTTGGCTGTACTGGGAGAGCCTAGTATATTGACACAATCTGTCTTCTCCAAAAGCGAGACATACGCATCCGTAGCCAGTCGAGTCGAGAGAAGAAGCACGCCATATCCCATGCGAGAGAGGGCAAATATTGAGGTGACATAGTCTAGATTCGATGGACCGAGCAGGGCTACGATTTTGTTGCCAGTCTCGGAACTCTGCAAGTAGTCGTTAGTAGGGTTTTAGTGAACGGGTTTGGGTAACGGATGAAACAACAAAACCTACATTTGCGGGCAGTCCTTGATCATTCAAGCTTTTCGCAGCCCCGTCCGCAAATCGGTTCAGATCTTTGGCGTTGTAATAGACATAGTCGTCCGTACCCCGCGTTGATGCGGGGTACCCCACGAGAGGCTCTTCAGGTATCGTCCTCGCTCGCTCGAGAAGGAGGTCATTGATGGTATACACTATGTCCTCGTGCTCGTCAGAAGAGCTAGGCGAATCTACATGTTCAGTGACATTTACTAAAGTCGGTAGCTTTGGCATGACTTTTGTCTCAACGCTTGAAAGTATGGTTTGGATCATGGTCGCGCTTTTACCGAGTTAGAGATGAGAATGAGAAGTAGCCACTTAGCAAATGCAAAAAACAATTTTAAGAGCAGGTGGATGTCTCGGACAAATACATGTTCTATCCTGCCAAGAAAGGGCCATACGTCAAGACACTTGTCTACAGCAGTTACCTCTTCTACGGATCCCACTTCCACCGCGCCCGGTCTCTCCGGATCGACCAGAACGCCTCATCACGCGTTATCGTTTCTGAATTCATTGATAGCGTACTCGGCGCTTTTCCACTGCTCTGTGGTCCGCGTCATCTTAGTATTCCATGCTGCAGGGTTGTTCAGAAGCAATCTGCAGTTTGGTTGTAGGTGGAGGGGTGGAAAAACACAAACCGGAAAACTCGACGGAAACCCAGAAATACACTAGCGTTTCCGGATCACATGACCATGTCACGGATACCTATCCGGAGGCTGCTTCCGGCCGTGTTCATCACATACCTACGGAGGTACAGTAGTACCTCATTTTTACGTGGCGCATGTTGGTTGTGGCTATAGTATTATTAGGTAACAAACTTTGGCACCAACGATCCGTTTACTGTTCCAGCCTACGGAGAACTGTGTCACAGTTGGTTCTACCAGGCTATTGAATTTCACACGAAAGCAAGAAACAAGTCAAAGATATCAAGTGTTGGCCTATTTTTCAAAAACCAGCTCATTCTCCTTCATTGCATTCGTAGCAACACTCCATGCTTCCCACTCCCCCTTTGGCATACGTCCTTTCAAAGGCAGCCTCCCACCTTCCAAATTTCCCATCTTCAAAACCTGATATATACCCTCCTTGATTCCAACGATCCCCCACTTCCCTACCATCTCTTCAGCCCGACTGACAATAAACTGCAACCTTTGTATCTCCTTCAAGTTTTCTGGCTCGACTGGGCGCTTTATAGAGAGCTCAAAAAGCCGTGCTACCGTAGCGGGGTATATCGCAGCGAGACCATCAATCACGCCCGCTGCTCCAAACAAGACGATGGGACCTAGCTGTTGTCCAAATCCACTGTATACACGGAAGTTGTCGTGGTCGATGGCTGGGTCCAAAGAGACTTGCAAGTGATGCGAGACATTTCCGTGCGACATTTTGCAACCAACGATATTCGGGTGTGCCGCGAGTTCGGTGTATGTCTCGAGGCTGACGAGAATGTTATTCGTGACTCCTGGATAGTTGTATCTTGAGAGCCATCAATTAGCAATGTAAAATAGTATACAAGGCACAAGGGAACACCTACATGAGTATCGGAATTGGGCTTGAATCCGCAACCAGTTTGTACCACTCTCTCAGATTCTCCTGGTTTGCAGCCCCGCCGAAATACCCAGGAGCAAGCACAAGGCCCCATTGAGCTCCAGCCTTGGCTACATCATCCAGCCATTCGAGAGCATCGTCCACCGAGTTCGTCAAGACCCCAGCAATGATAGGATAGTCGGTAAAGCCGGCACCTGTGAGCCCTTTGCGGACTCCAGAGATGAGATCGGACCGTTCAGTGCGAGAAAGATGTATGGCTTCGCCAGTGCTTCCTAGGAGCACCAGACCCCGAACGCCATTCTTGGCTAGATGGACGCTGTGCTTGATTTGTGTTTCGATGTCTAGGGGGGCTTGTCGTGCTCCAGGAGGTGTGGATGATTGGAAGAAAGTAACCGTTGGTACGTAGACCCCGAGCGGCGGCGGGACAGCACTGGATTTAGTCACTAGGGCAGATGTCAGTATCGTGCCTACAATCTGGCGAATTTACAACAACATACTTTTCTTGAGAATTGATGAAGGCGTGTAGTCTTGGAGTCTCGATGTTCTACCGCCGCGTGATAGATCTTTTATTCAAATGACCCCGCACTTACCCCCACTATCAGGTGAATGAGGGGTACGGAAAAGCATGCAAGCCATCGGATAAGTTGCCAGCGATCGCGTCAGTGACGGCCGATGGCGTTTCGAATTTCATTAATAGTGTTTTCTTAATCCACAATTGGCGTTCAGATTCAAGATTAATCAACAATCAAAATGGCATCTAATCGTTCGTTTAAGCTGAACTCGGGATATAGCATCCCCGCTGTTGGATTGGGCACATGGGTCAGTTTTACCAGCTTCTGAGAATCTTAGCACCTAGAATATCGGGCATTATGTTATGTTTCGTCGACTTTGGAACGCTTTGAAGTAAAGCAAAATTGAAATTTCTAGCGACTGACTTTTTTCTTACTTGTAGCAATCGGGCCCAAACGAGGTCAAAGAAGCTGTAGCGGCAGCACTCAAAATCGGGTATCGCCATATCGACGCAGCAGCAGTATATGGGAATGAAGCCGAAGTGGGAGATGGAATCAAGGCTTCGGGCGTAGACCGAAAGTCAATATTTGTAAGTGTTGCGACAATTTGGGCCAAAAATCTCGCTGAGACGAATAGATCACTGGAAAACTCTGGAACACCGATCACAAGCCAGAGGATGTTGAACCAGCTCTTGACACAACCTTGAAAGACCTCCAGACCGATTATGTTGACTTATACCTTGTGAGAAATCCCTCTTTGATGGATGCGACCAGAGTTGACTGTTGAAGATCCACTGGCCTGTTGCGTTCCCCAAATCATCTGAACGGTTTCCAGTCGACCCAGCCACCGAAGAAATTTCCGTCATCGATGTGCCAATAGCTGATACATGGAAAGCTATGGAAGCTCTTGTCAAGAAAGGCAAAGTCCGAAGCATTGGTGTCAGCAACTTCACACAAGAGAAAATCGAGACCCTTCTACAAACGTATGCTCGATTCGTGCAATATACTGAGCTATTCTAATACCCAACAAGAGCAATCATCCCGCCTGCAGTCAACCAGATCGAGGCGCATGCGTACTTGCAACAACCGAAGCTGCTGGAATGGTCGAAGCAGAAAGGCATAGTCGTAGCAGCCTACAGCCCGCTCGGGAACAATATCTACAACCTCCCACGAGCAGTCGATGATCCCACCGTCATTGCTCTCGCCAAGGATCTGAACAGGCAGCCAGCTCAACTCTTGATCAATTGGGCTGTGCAGCGCGGCACTGTTGTGCTTCCGAAAAGTGTCACAGCGTCGAGAATCAAGGACAACTTTGAAGGTAAAATCCCATGCGGTTATTTCGAGCTGGCAATGTTCTAACTCAATTGCTAGAATTTGAGCTTCCAAAAGACGTATTTGACAAGATCACGGCTCTGGATAGCCATACCAGGTATAACTTCCCGGCCCGTTTGGGTGTCGATATCTTTGGTGAAGTCGGTCCCGAGAGTCTGAAGAAAAGTGTGGAGGACTGGAAAGCGGCCCAGCGAAAGCTTAAAGCTACTTCTTAGAACAATGTACTTGCCAATTACACAAAATAACTTGAGAATTCATATTCCTTGCTCAACGACCAAAGAATTGTGGTGTCTGCCTCTGGTAATCCTTCCCCCCCGTGCAATGACCCTTAATAAGCCTCGTTTCCGAAGTGACATGATTTCCATCATCACATTTCCAAGTCTCTCCGTGATCCGGGTCCCCACTTACAGTATGTTCCGGTGTCAATTGCCATGTGGAACTCAAGGCAAGTTATCCGACTAGTTTCGGCCTAGCGGGGCATCTATATCCGAACATCAATGTTTTCACCGCATATAAGACGTGAACATAAGAGGTCTCCGATACTTAAAGACAAGGTGAAATTCCATATCAGCAATACAAAATGCCGAAAATAGCACAGATCGAGTACTTTCGTGTTCCACCACGCTGGTTGTTCGTCAAGATTACTGATGATGCGGGAAACGTGGGGTGGGGTGAAGCTTCTTTAGAAGGCCACACGAATGCTGTGGAGGGTTGCTTGGATGCTTATATTGAACGATATACGGGAATGGATGCCGAGTGAGTTACCTTTGGGTTTCTACTCCCCGTGGTGTAGCTGATACTAGGTGTAGCGACATTGAGCACATCTGGCAAACTTCCTACAGGATTGGTTTCTATAGAGGAGGCCCCGTTCTCATGAGTGCTTTGGCGGGAATTGATATTGCGTTATGGGATCTAAAAGGTACGGATTCATGGTAAAGTCGTTTCTCTTCGTGCTAAGGTCATACGTGTAGCCAGGAAGTTGGGCGTCCCGATATATCAGCTGCTCGGTGGCAAAGTCAGAGATAAAATAAAGGTCTATGCCTGGATTGGAGGAGACCGGCCCTCGGATATTGCAAACCAAGCGTCAGTGTGCTATCTTCCCTCGAGGTCTTTGCTAACTCAAATCAGCGAGGCGAGGAAATCTCAAGGCTTCACTTCCGTAAAAATGAACGGGACCGAGGATTTGGGCTGGTTGGACTCTCCATCTGCTCTGGATGACTGCGTTGAGCGGTTAAAAGCCGTCAAGGCTCTTGGTATGGACGCGGGTATTGATTTCCATGGACGGGTGCACAAGCCAATGGCGAAACAGCTAGCAAAAGCACTTGAACCACACCGTCCGTTGTTCATCGAGGAACCCTTGTTATCAGAGCATCCCGATGCCATTAAAGCACTTTCACAATTGACCACTACACCAATTGCTCTCGGCGAACGCCTGCACAGCCGATGGGAAATCCGCCCGTTTTTGGAGTCGGGGGCAGTGGATATTTTGCAACCAGATATCAGTCACTGCGGAGGCATCTCTGAGATGCGTAGGATTGCCGCTATGGCTGAGACGTACGATGTGGCATTGGCACCTCATTGCCCACTTGGACCAATTGCTCTGGCTGCAAACGTCCAAATTGCGGCTGCAACCCCTAATTTTGTCATCCAGGAGATGAGTCTGGGAATCCATTACAATGCCGGAAGTCAGGATTTGACTAGCTACACACACAACCCGGAAGTTTGGAAGGTCACTAGCGGTTATATTGATTTGATGAAAGGGCCTGGACTGGGGATTGAGGTGGACGAAGACCAGGTGCGAAAGTTCTCAAAGGATGCCAAAGCTTGGGTAAGTCCGGGTTTCATTGGACCTGGCGGAGAAGTGAGAGAGTGGTAATTAGATGAGCCATGAGTATCACTATTAGTTATTCAACAGATAGTTAACATTCGATGTATTGAGTTTGAGTGAAAAATAAAGTACAAGTAATGGCAAGCATCCTACCCCGCATTACCCCGCCATCAGTGCGCGAGAAGTGTATTGACTGGTGTGCGTGTAACACCTGCCTTTATCCGAACGTTGTCCATTCGACCTGCTCCGTTTATATCAACTCAATGAACTGCCATCATGACCGACTCTGAAACATTGCAGCAACCCTCTTCGCCAGTAATTACTGAGGATCGAAATGCATCGCAACCGCCGTCTGCTAAACGACAGAAAAAGGACGAAGCGGAGCGCTCGCGTGCGACCCGGGCGTGTGATCGGTGCAAGAAGTAGGGTCCCTATATGTTTTCTACTATTCCACTCCACTCACGGAAACCGGCTAGCTGAGTAGACGCTAACAGTTGTGATAGGAAAAAGACTCGGTGTAGTGGGAGACAACCATGTATTCTTTGCACCCGCGCTGGAAAGAGTTGTGAATTTACCGCTGCGTACACACGGGGCCGGCTTCCGTCCATTTTCCCCGAAGGAACCGACCAACCTGAAGGCATGGGTCCGGTAAGCATGGCGACTACTGCTCGACGAATTGAAGCGCCAGTTCAGCCTCAGCGAGAGCCTCATGAGATGAACTCATTGCCAAGCCCCATTAGCGACCAGCTGGTGCAAGCTCAGTATCGTGAGAGCACAAGGGAGACAGGCCACCTGCACCTCCCCAGAGCTCAGCATGTGGAATCAAGAGGTCAATCATCTCGCAACTCACCCGAGCCGTCACAAACGGATCTCCAGGGACATTATGTTGGGCCCTCGTCTGGCGTCTCATTCCTCCTGAGAATTCAAAAGAAACTACACGAGAAGATATCCTTTACTCAAAATTCTTCCATCTTCACATTTGGAGATGCCCCATTACCAGAATTCGATCCGTCCTTTTTTGTCCTTCCACCAAAAGCCGACGCTCAAAAACTTGTGGCAAGGTATTTTGAGTTTGCAGTAGCAACGCATCGATTTCTCCATCGTCCGACTGTTGAAGCATGGCTCGAAGAATTCTACGAAAATCTAGGGGTTATGCGGCAAAAGGTTGGTGCCAGGGAGAGGACAGCTCTACTCTTCATGGTCTTTGCCCAGGCAAAGGAGTATATGCCAGATGATTCTATGTCAAACAGTGTAGATACTAGGTAAGCAATGGCCGAAATTTCATAAGCAATCGTGGCTGATTACAGCAGTGCTCGATATTTTCAAGCTGCTGATCATCAGCTTACATCTGAGACGGGCGAGATTCGTTTGACAAGTGTCCAGGCACGACTATGTCAATGCTTCTATCTCTTATCCCAATCGCGCGTTAACCATTGCTGGAGTCTTTTCGGCACCACTGCACACCTTTTACTTGCGATTGGAATACATAGAAAACGACGTATGGAGAATTCCAATGGGATAGATCTAGTAGAGCTTGAATGTCGAAAGCGAGTTTTCTGGTGTGCTTACGGTCTCGACAACTATCTGAGCGCTGCTCTTGGGAGACCACGTACATTTCACGACGATGATATTGACCAAGTAGGTGTTCCCTGAAATCAATGCTCAAACTTATTAATTTTCCCAAACCAGGACCTTCCGATGATTGTGAATGATTCAGACCTCACCCCACACCATATCAATATCGGCAATACAAGATCTCAGTCTATAATGATGGCATCTGTTGCTCATAACACGTGAGTTTCTTTCTCCCAACTCATAGCGTTCGTCTCACACAAAATACAGACTTGCGAAAATCATTAGTCACATCCTACGCGATCTCTACCCCATTAAGCCCCCTTCCTTACACATTCGGGTTACGCTAAGTACGAAGTATTCCGAGGATCTACTCCATTGGCGGAAAGGGCTCTCCAGATTTTTGGATGAGGGTGTTGATACCTCTTTGCTAATCCCACTTTTTCAGCGCCAACGTAATGTCTTGAATCTTGCATATTACCATGCACTTATTCTGGTCCACCGGCCTTTTCTCCTGAGCAATTTTGCAAGTCTAAACAGCAGAAATTCACGTCCTCGAGGAGCACCCGGCACGCCAGATATGGACAAGAACGTCGGCGAATGCCTCAATGCAGCAATGCACATTGCTGCGATTGTGAATGATTTAACCGAGGGGCAGCAAATATACCGTGCATTTTGGGTATATTATTATTTAGCCCAACTATTGAAACCTTCTGCTAACTTTACTAGTTTACTCATTACTTTGCATTCTGTGCTGTTGTGGTACTTTACGTGTACGCAATTCAGCAACGCCACACCCCACAAGATAAGTACCAGTCCTACATAGACGCTGCAAAGAAGTGTCAGACTCAAATATCGTCGATGGCGGAGAATGAATCTCTGGCTCAACGATACAGTGTTGTACTGGAAGAATTGCGACTCGAGGCAGTGAAGCAAACACAACAGCATCTGGAGTCTCAAAATGCAAACTCGGATATGACATCAACACTTCAAAGGGACACAAGAGTTTTCCAGGCCTCAACATATTCAGGCCAAATGAATGGTGCAAACCAGCCGCCACTTCCTGGGTCTGCGGTCACTGGCGATCTATTCCCAGATATCTCGGACGGAACAATGTTTGGTGGCGCACAGAATGTGACTACTCCCTCAAGTCTCATGGCAGACTTGACCAGTTGGGGAGAGTTTGATTCATTGGTAATTAAATCGCCCAATGTTTTCATCTGCTGAGCTGATATCTACAGGTGACCGCCGGAGTAGGTGGGCTCGATTTCATGTTCATGGGTGATCCTAACCGACCCTGGGATGAGAATACCGGAACTGGTGTAGGGGGAGTGTTGCCGAGCTGATTGCCAAGCTTATGCATGGTACCACCAAGAGAGTGTGAGATGGTACTGTGAATTGAGCCAGAAAAGGACGCCAGGCCCCCGAGGACCGGAAAAGACCAAGTGCGGGGCTGTACCGGATAGTCGACGGTCTCACAGGCCTTTGAATGCCAGGAATCATCCGGCTTCCTCCTCCGTATACTATGACCCATAGTGAAGTCCATATCAATGACTTATCATCCCCTAAGGCGCACTTGTTCCACTTTTCAAAGGCCACAAACACTTAAGCCACTTCCGGTAATAATCAGCATAATGTCAACTAGACACTTCACCCACGACGCAGAAAATCTTGTTTTGGACTCTCTAGAGAGCCTGACACTTACGAACCCTACTTTGCGGTTTGATAAGGTCAATAAGGGTATGTGTAACTTTTCATAAATATGGCTGAACAAGGCTGACCATACATAGCAATATTTCTCGCAGACCACAATCCTTCAACCAATGTCACTTTGATTGCAGGCGGCGGTGCAGGCCATGAGCCAGCACATGCCGGGTATGTCGGCGAAGGGCTTCTGATAGCGGCAATCTCCGGCTCTATCTTTGCATCACCAAATGTCTCTCAAATCGTCAATACTATCGCCCGCGTCGGTGGAAAAGCAGGAACCATTCTCGTCATCATGAACTACACAGGAGACGTTTTCCATTTCCATCTCGCTGCCGAGAAAGCCAGAGCAAACTATGGAGTGAAGGTCGAGATCATCGTGGTTGGCGATGATGTCTCTGTTGGCCGA
Source organism: Lachnellula cervina (assembly GCA_007825325.1). NCBI lineage: Eukaryota > Fungi > Ascomycota > Leotiomycetes > Helotiales > Lachnaceae > Lachnellula > Lachnellula cervina. The sequence continues at coordinate 12,511 of QGMG01000895.1, forward strand.
GAGAAAAGTGGAAAGGTTGGACGGAGGGGTCTGGCAGGAACTGTCCTGGTTAACAAAATCCTGGGCGCAATGAACAATAAGCCAGCAGTTTCTTTCGAGGAGCTCACCAGAATGGGAAGGCTCGTGGCTTCCAACCTGGTCACAGTTGGAGCATCACTAGGCCATGTGCATATTCCAGGTCGGGAAATCGCAAATGGCTTCTCGGACCCAAAGACTGAGCAACTCGAACTTGGTATGGGCATTCACAACGAATCTGGGTCTCGCATTTTGAGTCCCCAGCCTGGCTTGCATTCTTTGATCGACATGATGCTGGACCAGCTTTTGAGCATGGATGATCCAGATCGTGCTTTTGTGGATATGCAGGATGCGGAAGAGATTGTGCTTCTTGTGAATAATCTTGGAGGTGTTTCCGTTCTAGAACTGGGAGGTATTACGAAAAACGTTGTGGTAGCATTTAGTAAGCTTTCGTCTACGGATACAGGTAGCGATGATGCTAATAATTATTTTAGAACTTCGCAATATCACGATATCTAGAGTTCTGTCGGGGGCTTTTATGACTAGTCTCGATGGACCGGGCTTTAGCATCACTTTGCTTAAAGCTACATCAGAAATGGTTGAATATATTGATGCTCCAACAAGTGCAGTGGGTTGGTGTGGGCCTTCATTTGCTCCTTCCGTATGGAAAAACTCTAGTTCTCTCCAGACCTCACGCGAAGTCTCGGCCTTGATTGAGCCTAAAGCCCTAGAAATCACAGTCGAGAGCGGATTCAAATGTAAGTTTATACTGCTTTTCTGTCTGGCCAGTACTGACAAATATCGCAGTGGACGTCTCTGCCTTCAAAAGAAAAGTTTCCCAGGCCTGCAGGAACGTCATTGCTGCCGAACCCCGTATAACCCATTCAGACACCATTGTCGGAGATGGGGACTGTGGGACTACTCTTGCTCGAGGAGCCGAAGCCGTGCTAGCTTTTCTCAACTCGAAAGACCTGAATCCGGATGCTCTCACCACCCTGCTTCATCTCGCCAATGTGATAGAAGACAACATGGACGGCACATCTGGCGCAATCTACAGTATCTTCTTCGCGGGCTTGGCTTCATCACTACGAGTCTTGGCATCTTCTACTCATACGCTCGACTCCCACACATGGGGCCGTGCAGCCACGGCAGCGCTGTCACAGCTACAGCTAGCGACTCCGGCTCGAAAGGGCGACCGAACACTAATGGATGCGCTGGAGCCTTTTATTGAGAGTTTCGGAAATGGCGAGGGGCTGGGAGACGCGGTTGCGAAGGCAAAGTCGGGGGTAGAGGCTACGAAGGGTATGAAGGCTGCATTTGGGAGAGCGGTGTATGTTGAAGAGAAGGCGTGGGCTATTGTCCCTGATCCGGGTGCTGAAGGGGTTCTGTGCTTGCTAGAAGGTCTTGCGCAGGGGTTATGAGGGGAATTATGACTTGAAATATGGCCATTCTCTTCGGTTTAGAGACTACAAAATGATACAAAATGATTGTTGTCCACCACTAATAGAGGCATTATGCTCAGTTCTTTCAAACACTTCTTCTCAAATCACAGATGTTTCGGAGGCCGCTTAAAAGAGTACCCCTAAAGTAGTACCCCTGGCTTCCACTAGGATTGAATTGTTTTGTGGGGAAGCAGCATCCCCACACCCTAACTTTGCCAATTTCCGGGGACGTCCCGCCAAGCCAACTCCCTGATATGAACCTGCTTCCCCTGGAACGAGAACTGGCACATGATAATCTCACCCTCCACTCTCCACACCGCTCCCCTCGCCGAACGTTGCAAGCCGAAGTGATAAAAACCCCGAATATTAATAACCGGAATGTGACAGAACAGAGGTACTTACTCAAACCATAACGTACAGTACAGTACATCTCGAGAACCCGGGGTACTATACTTACTATCCCTTCCCCACCCCGGAAAACACAAACACAAACAACCCAGCCCAGGATCATGCCTCCCACGCACCCCAACGTATGATTTGGAACCCCCGGTGCGGGGTAACAAGCTTTTCCCCACACCCACCTCTCCCCAACCCACTGCAGTGTAACGGAAAAGTATCCGGGTTGCTCACCTGGAGTAGCAATACCGAGGAAAGTGGCCCCAGAGCATGCTTCTCGATGCCCCATGGGGAGAGGATTTCCCCAGGCCTCGTGAGATGGAATGCGTACGGTGCAGGTGGTGGGCAGCTTGGCGCTATATACTCGGTATGTGCCAAGTATATATCGTCCTTGCACGACGTGCAATCTGGATATTTTCATCTGTGCTGTTAAGTTCAGTTTAGAAAAGTGGTCTCGAGGCTAGTTAGCTGTTGAACAACACGCTTTATTTTACTTTACTTCATTTCAAGTCTTGCTTAGGCTTGCTTCTTGCTTTCTTGCTTTCTTGCTTGCTTCCTTGAGTTTTATCTTGTCTCCAAACAACGTCGTGCAAGCTACGATGGGCGCCACTATTGCGGACGAGAAGACCATGGAGACTGTCGAGCATGTGGACAACAAGCGGGATCCGTCTCTGCTGGACCCCGAGAAGCCGGTCGTGGTGGCCGTGGGCGTGGATCGGTTCGGTGCATATGCGAAGACTGACCCGCTTGAGATCGCTCTTGTGCGGAAGTTAGATTTGATCATGATGGTAAGTTGCGATGTTCTCCCCAGTACTGCAAAACCAGCCAATGTTTGAAATTTGAAGAGAGAGAGAGAGAGAGATGTTGTAGCTAATGTTGCTTGTGTTTCGGTAGCCGATTCTATGGGTCATGTACTTCCTGAACTTCCTCGATAGGAATGCTATGGTTAATGCCAAGTTGAACGGGATGGATAAAGATCTGAAGCTCAAGGGCACGCAGTACAATACCCTGGTTTCGATTCTTTTCGTGGGGTATCTGTTGGGACAGGTGCCGTCGAATATGATTCTCAACAGAGTCAAGCCGGCATGGTTCATGGGAGGTTTGTCACCCCACGTCTATCTTAATCTCAGTCTATGCTAATTATCCATCCAGGGTTCATGATGGCATGGGCTCTCGTCTCCACACTAACTTGCCTCGCCAAAGACTACCACAGCATGCTCGCAGTGCGTTTCCTCCTCGGAGTCACGGAAGCACCTGTAAGTCCATCCCATACCACAACGATACCCAAACCCGGCTAACATGCTCCCCAGTTCTACCCCGGCGCCCTATACATGATCAGCCAATTCTACACGCGCAAAGAAGTAGCCACGCGCATGTCGATCTTCTATACGGGCAACATGCTCGCCAGCGCCTTCTCGGGCCTCATCGCCGCAGGCGTCTTCTCCGGCCTCAACGGCGTGCACGGCTGGGAGGGCTGGCGCTGGCTCTTCCTGATCCAGGGCGTCATCACCATCTTC
>QGMG01000896.1:0-15854 GCA_007825325.1 Lachnellula cervina
ACACCTAGATTCCGCAACGACCCTAACCCACTCCAAAATTCCCCGCACCAACTCCATAACCATGTTGACTCCCCAGCTACAGTATGCCATGCTATTCACATCACCGTACACCCACAACAGCACAACCCCGCCGCACACCCCGCACAACATCCAACGGCCACATCGCTCTCCCTATGCTGTCTCCTGTCTACATACACGATCTGCGGCTGTGGCACGGGGCCCTGCGGCGTATATCGCGGCTGCGCTTGGTCGCTGGACATTTCGCGGTATCCGTCTTGCTTTTGGTAGGTGGGAGGCGGGGGTTCAGTGGCTAGATGGGGGCGTTCCCAAGGACTGCGGTTTTCTTGGGGCGAGAAGGCTTGGTTATTTTGTTGTGATGCCATCTTGGTGTTGCTACTTGTGCAGTTATTTTTTGGGTTATTTGTTTGGTATTTGGAAGTTGACTGGTGTGGTAGGGTTTTGCTTGCAAGGCTGAAGGAATGTAATATGGAATGAATATGGCCCGTATGACTGTTCCAAACTGTTTATCCGCTCCGGGGAGCGTGAATGAATTTAAAAGTTGTGGTGTCAAAGGAATGTCGGAAAGATTAGTTCACGAGGTTGACGCCAAGAACTAAAGTCTGGGGACGACATGTTATACGGAGTACCATCTTGCAACGTTGGTATTGACATAAAACAAACAGTTGAGCCCCCGAGGATCGAGGAGGCTGAAGCTACAGAATTGCGGCAATGGTGGCGCAGTCGACAACTTACGCCGCAAACTGGATTCCAGAACATAATCCTTCGTATAGTTCTATCCAATCGCTTCTAAACGGCTTGGATGTGTAGGCCGTAGTGGCGTATTGCCTTCATTCAAAGGGCGAAGCGCCAGAAGAAAGGAAGACACGAAACCCCTATTCCCTCTTCCTTCCATCTGAAAACACCACCAGTTTGGCCCGTGTCACCAGAAATACTGCAGCGATCGGGAATATTGTAATTTTTTCTGGGCTATACATACCAAGTCTTCCAGACAAAGATCACTTAACCAATTGAATAGCCGCGACGGTTTCGAGGGCTTTGCCGCTCTCTAAAAATGTTAGAGCAGGACGCCAACTCAGGGAATCCCTTGTGAGCCTTTGCAGAATCTCACTGTAGCATTTCAGACATCTAGTTAAGCTCTCAAACAGGGGCAAAGTTACAGTATTACAACTATGTGGTATTCTTCGTTTCTCTTCTCGTACATGCTTATTCACTCCCAAAATCTCTGCTCTGTGCCGCGCAGCTCTCAAGCCATATCCCGATTTTTATAGTCCTTCCACAATATCCAACCGCACCTCCTCTACCTCGCTCAGCTTGGAATCATTTCAAGTCTCAACTTCTTCCTCCTCTTCTTTGATATTACCACATTCCAAACTCCAACTTAGCCACAGGTCTAACAAAGGATTCCATTGCCATCGATTTCTTCGCCTCGTCTAGGAAGAATCTCAACCCACGTTGCCCTTTCCCACGATCGAGTGCATCTCATTATCGGTGGTTAAACCCCAAATGTGCCTATAAAAGGACAATAGTTACGTAAGTAAATAGCTTCATGCCCCATCAGAGGAAGCGAAATGGCATGCCTCTGATGGTGATGGCTGTGTCAAGGGATGTGTAGGCAGGCTCAGGATTGACTTGGCTCGAGACTGCATAGTGGCGTTCCTGAGCGCTGCAGTATCTATGCTTGAGGGTCACGGTAGCCAAATTGCTACTTAATCCGGTGGAACCGTCAGAGAATGCTACACCATTCGATTCTAACGAAGCTAGGATGGCAGTTCGACTTTTGAAAACATGGAAAACTTCCCCTGTATCTAGAGGTCACAAAATGATCGTTATCAACGACATCATACAAGCAACGAAGCTTTGCTTGGACATCGTGATTCCTACAGTGATATAAGTAGTCCAATTTTCCACCTGGGTTGTCGACTGCGCTTAACTTGCGAATGGGGTACCTCCTCCGTGGCTTTGTAGACTTGTGCTCTAAGTAGGATAAAAAGGATGGTTAAGTAGCCTCAAGTTGACTCGTGATAGAGACTTCTATATCTTTACTATTATTTGTTAATGTGTTTATTCTTTTCGCGACTTAGAAGAATCACGAGCTGCTTGCATCCAATCAGTCACCTGCATTTTAGAAATCGATATGTTAAAAGGTTTACTAAGAGCATATTCAAATGTTCCATCTTAGTGAGGGTATTTGCTAGCGCAATGAAGATGTTGTTTGACGATCATCAAATCGAGAGAAAAGAAAGGCTGAGTACATATTAATGCTACGGAAACAAGGAATGGGTCGAAATGACCACTTGGAAACAACCAGAGCTCGTGTCATCTTATCCTTCCCGTCAACTAATACGTGTACTTGAAATCAGCCTGGTTTTCAATCTGCTTCCCTCCAGCATCTACTCTCTTGTTTGCACGGTAAAACTTGAAACTAAGTGCAGCAACGATCGCGATGATCAGTGCATTGGCAATTAGGCAGGTCAAGATGCCGGGACGGTACCCTGGGGAGTCTTGCGCTCGGAAAACACTCGTCCCAATGATACCACCAATTGCACCACCGCCAATCAGTGTTGCGGAAGTGAAGGCTCGTTTCCATTGTCCGCGGACATTGTTTGCCTGATAAGTCACAAGAGCTGGACAATTGGCATTGCAGGAAGTCGTGGCCAAGAAAACACCAAAGTAACGAGCGGCACTATTATCCAGATAGCCCAACAATCCAAGGCCAAGTATACCTGATATCTGTTAGCATTGTAGGAATTGCCCGGGAACGAGGACGTACCAAGAGCCGCATTTCCAACGATTATTGGACCACGAAGATGCCACTTATCACCATAGTACGCCTGGATGTACATGACAATAGCTGCGCAAATATATGGAGGAGCAACAAGACATTGTGACTTTGCAATGCTAAATCCCATACCATCTTTGAGAATGATAGGGAGAAAATATGCAATCGCATAGCTGTTGGTCGTAGTCAGCGTGTACAAGGCCGAGAATCCCCAAACTTTACTATCCAAGCCATTTCGGAGGTAGGGGCCAAGCGAAAAGGGTTCCAGTCTGATATCATGGCGGTCGTGCTCAATACGTGCGACTATAAAAGCTGCCTCCTTTTCATTAAGGAAGTTCCAGGACGTAGGCGAAAGCTCAGGGAAGTCGACAATCATGACATAAGAGAACACTCCCAGAATGCAGGTAAGAATGCCTTCAATCTAATAGGAACTCGTTAGCTCAGCTCAGATCACCTTTTTAAGGCGTACTACCGAGGTAACCTACTATGAAGATCCAACTCCAACCCTCTAGACCTGCTCGGCCATTCAACTGCATGAGACCATAGGCAAGGATTCCAGCGAAGGCGGATGCGCAACTTCCTATTAGATAGAATACCGCGTTCCGTTTCTGAAGTTCGTATCTTGGGTACCAAGTGCTGAGGAGATAGATGCATCCTGGATAAAAGCCAGCTTCAAGGATTCCAAGAATAACACGCAGGACTGCCATGACTTCCCACGTCTTCACAAATCCAAAAGACTGGAGGATGTCAGCATAGCCCACCGAAGGTTTTCACCCAAGGCACCAATTACTTACAATCATAACGGCTCCCCAGAAGAAGACAATGGTAGCAAGAAATCTTCGAGGCCCAATCTCACGTATGGCAACAGTTGCCGGAGGCTGGAAAATGGCATACGGAAGGAAGAACACCAACGACACGATTGTGTAGGCGTTATTCTTATCATTCATGTGTAGTTGGGTTGTCATTCTATACTCTTGTCAATGAAGGCCAGCCCAATGAAGCATTAGTCTTGTATCAGGTTTCAACATACCCAGCGATTGCAGCAGCACCAAGGTTAGTCCGGTCCATCAAACTAATCATATATAAGAATCCTAATGTCAGGACTAAGCGTCGATCGATGCGCCAGATGATGGATCGTTGCTCTTCTGGTGTAAAAGCCGTTACTCGACTATCGGTGGAGAGTTCAATCACCGTACGCTCGACGTGATGCTCGTCAAGGCCGCCCTTCTCTCCATCCGAAGTTGGTTCAGTCATGATGCTTGTTCTTCAAAGGCTTCTCGACAGACTTGGTTGATATTGGTGAACACAATCTGACGTTTAAAATAGAAATGTAACAATGTACGATGAAGACTTGGCATGCTAGATGACCTGGGCAATGACCTGGGCATACTTTAATTCACTATCTTTCCCCAGACTCCACGGGTAAAAAATCAATTGCCGAAACTGACACTTAATTCCCCAGACACCCCTTGTCGCTACCCCGCATTTCCATAATCGGTACCACAGAAGCTCATGTGTCAGCATCCCATCAGAGGTGCGGTTATTGACCAGGATTTTGATATCAACTATAGTATGCCCCCAAGCGCTAGCTGTGGTATTGACCAGGATTTTGATATCAACTATAGTATGCCCCTAAGCGTACTCGCTGTCGTATATTGCCTACGCGGCGTATGATAGCGACTCGGCTCTGGTAGGCTGCCTATGATCAGACACATGTCATGCACATGCATCCCGAAATTCTATTGGTCCCAGAAACCCACCACAATGCTCATAATTTATAACTCTTATACCGGGTTACCGAGAGCGGATTTAATTTAAATATATGATTCTTGTTCGACCTTCCGCATGTGGACGTCACATTCGTCTGAATCATTCCGGCTTTACCCGATGGGGATCAGCTTACTTGAGAATGGGAACGCCATACAGCTCATCATGCAGCATCATTGATGCCAACGCGTAGGACGGTGAGAGATATGCCCTATAACTGGTTCGGTATGGCTCTGAAGATGAGAAAGGCGTTGACATCCAAAACATTTCTGTTCACAATGGCCTTTTACGTAGCCGTGCTAAGCCTCCTTATCTGGGGAATTAATTATGTTGCTCTCGCAGGTAATTGCTCAACAGCTCGAGTAGATCTAGGTTATGAAATCCACGAAGGTAGTTACAATGTGAGTGCCCGATGCTCCTGTCAATTGGACTATCTCGGCTAAAGCGATAACAGGCAACAGGGCAGTTCTACAACTTCTCTAATATCCCTTACGCACAGCCGCCACTTGGAGATCTTCGCTTCCAAGCTCCCGTTCCATTCGACGAAGGTAACACGACAACACCTAAGCCAGTAAATAACGGGTCAAGGTTCTCAGTCTGTCCTCAGGGTACACCAGCCTGGACTGCTGTGGCCACAAAGTGGCTTACAGAAGGCATTGGCGCTATCAACCAATCAGCGGGCTACCAGCCTCCTAACATTACAACCCTACCTCCTGTTCAGTATGGAACTAGTGAGGACTGTCTTGTGTTGGATATTCTTTCTCCAAAAAGTATATTTGAAAGCAGGGGAACCGGGTCAGGAGCTCCAGTGTATGTAGATATAATATCTCACCCTAACTATCAGTCATGCTAAAAGGGATAGACTGGTATGGATTCATGGAGGAGGTTATACTTTAGGCTGGAAGACTCTTTATGGAAGTGGGGCAGGATTGGTAAGAGCCAGTGAGAGTAATGGCAAGGAAGGCGTGATTTATTTGGCGTTGAACTACCGGCTTGGACTCTTCGTAAGATCATGCTCTTCTTGTGTATTTCTGTATTTATTGTTGCTAACTAACCCCAGGGCTTTCTCTCTGGGCCCACGTTCCAAATCAATGGAACAGCCAATGCTGGTCTACTAGACCAGAGACTGGCGCTTGAGTGGATTCAACAGAACATTGCAAAGTTTGGTGGAGATCCTAACCGAGTTACAGTCATGGGCGAATCGGCTGGAGGGGGCAGCACAATCCATCAAATTACTGCTTACGGGGGTCTGAGAGGACCGGCACCCTTTCAACAAGCCATTATTCAAAGCGGTGCATTTCTCCCCGTTCCCACCAACAAACGAAAGGAAGACCTGTTCCAGCGCTTCTTGACTACGGCAAATGTGAGCACCTTGCAGGAAGCGAGGAAACTGTCTAGTTATAAGCTACAACTTACCAATGCAATCATGGTTGGAGAAGCAGCGTATGGGGACTTTACCTTCAGTAAGATTTCCTAGCGACCTAGCAAATTATTATTATGTGACACACTATCTAACAATGCATCATAGACCCCGTCGTCGACGGAAGTTTCGCACCAGCTCTTCCCGGCCCCCTACTTCTCGACGGACAATACGACAAATCCCTCAAAGTAGTAATAGGCCACAACATCAACGAAGGCATCTTCTTCACCTCCCCCTTCGTCCCCACCGAAGCCACCTTTGACCAAAATGTCATACTCGTCTCTTTTCCCAACACCAACGCCAGCAACACCCTCAACTACATTACGCAGGTTCTCTACCCGCCCATCTTCAATGGCACCTACAACTACACGAACCAGATCGCGCGTGCCGCCGATATCGTCGGGGAGGCGTTGTTCGCCTGCAACGCGAATTACCTGGACCGCGCATTCGGGGACCGCGCGTGGAGTTATCAGTTCAGCGTCCCGCCGTCGCTGCACGGCGACGATGTGCCGTATACGTTTTACCAGAGCCCGAACGCGGCTGTGCTGAACGATACGCTTGCTATTGATATGCAGGAATACTTCACCAATTTTGCGATTACTGGGGATCCGAATGGTGTGGGTTTGCCGGATTTCCCGACGTATTGGTCGGATGGGCAGTCGGGGTACACTGGTGGGAAAGTGTTGGATTTGAATGTCTCATCTATTGAGGTTATTCCTGATGTTTTGGCGAATCCGAGGTGTTATTGGTGGCAGAAGGCTCTGTATTTTTGAATGAAGGCTGGACGAGTCTTTGCGTATTATATGCTAGGCAGCTCCGCACGGCGGAGCTATTTCGTATAGTGGGAACACGCGCTTCTTGATGCTAGTTGAGTTGTCTTGCGGTCACATTTTCAGTGTAGCTCGTCTAGTCGCCTTCCAAGGCCCAGAAAATTAAGTATAATAATGAAATACATATATCGCTCTTTTTGTTCATTGGTACCCAGTGAAGCAGGATAGTATTTATAGCAGGTTCCTCACTCCGGGGTAGGACATTTAGATCGTCAACTTGGATAACAAGCTCTTTCAGAACTCCCCAGTTTACGAAAGTTAACACGGATCTGATAACCCCGTCCCAATACCACAACCTAGTTCGGCATACTGTTTTCAGGCTAAATTTGGCACTAGGTTTAGTGTAATGTGAGGCTTTTGGAAGGTAAAGATATATAACCGCAATCATTACCACTGAACTCAACGTATACGCTTTCCAGTTGCTTGTGTACTGTACTATTATGTCCAAGGACTTTCGTCCAGCGGGCGGATGTCTGGTTCGTGGTCTAGTCAAGAACAACCCCGACTATCTGTAGCATCTGCTTCTTCAATGTCGCCTCCGTAGTCGAGAAGCAGGGTCACCATGTCTTCAAGAGGCAGCCGGAGCCATTAAATAGACTCTATTTAATAGAGAAAATTAGCAGATGTGTTAGAAAGAAATTAAAGACGAGGTAGGAGTAGAACTGGGAGCGCGGTCTTTCATACAAGTTGAAAGCGGCAACAGACGCCAAACCCAAGGGAAACCAGAGTACAAAATATAGAAATTCCTTATATATATAACAGAATGCCGGCTATAAGGTGACCCCCTTCCCCACCACTCTCTCCGGTGGGAAGGAAGCTCTCGACCAAGAAAGCCAAGGGAACGCCTTAGGTAGTCTAGTACTCGTCTCCTAAAATCAAATGTGTGGCTTTTTCGCTCAACAGAAAGGTTGGGAGAACTGGAAACCCTCCAGGAACTCTAGGAAAGACAGAACCATCAACAATTCGAAGGTTCTCTACACCCTGCACACGAAATTCAGAGTCCACACAAGCTTTTGCATCACCAACTGGTCCTATCGGACAGCTACAGGATGCATGGTGCCCCCATGCCTCATCTTTAATGTTCTGTCCCACATCACTGAGGTGTGGCTCGGTAACGTTGAATGGTGCTAAAGGCCCACTTGTTACGTTGAAGATTTTGCGAGCCAGCATGACTGCTTCTATTAATGCCTCAATATCATGTTCTCCTCCTTGTGAGAAAAAGTTGAAGTTGATCTCAGGAACATCCTGGGGATCAGCTGAGCGGAGCTTGACGGTTCCAGCTCTATTTTGACTCTGCATCTTCACTATTGACCACCAAAATGTTGATAGCGGGACAACAAGACGAGAAAATCCTGGAAAGTACCCGCGGAAGATACTTGCACCTCCACCAAACCATAACAAGTCAGTATCATTATTCTCGCTCACGCTCGAGCGCGTCAGTATGCTAAGCGGTGCACCACCCGCGGTATAGGGCCCGGTAGCGTTCTGGTCCCATTCCCTGAGACAAATATCACCGGGCGCCAGAAACGTGCAATTTGCGACGATGTTCCCAAAATCGGTGGACGCTGTGGCTTCTACACGCACCTCGTAGTTATCTTGAAGATTGGTCCCGACAGCTGGCAAATCAACCACAACCGTGATATTGAAGCTTTCAAGCTCTTCCCTAGGGCCAATTCCACTGAGCTTGAGAATTTGGGGCGTGTTGAAAACACCACCTGCGACGATGACTTCTCGGGAAGCATAAGCGGTCATCGGAACTCCCTTCTGGGTACCATCGAAACGACGGTCAGCCTTGTACAGAGCTGAACCTTGCAGATACTCGACCCCAATTGCTCGAGGCTTCGTGGTGGTATTGTTCTTAGGTTCAGCAATGTCGAATATCAGTTTCGTTACAAGTGAACTGGTGCTGATTGTTAAAGGATACTTTTGGCTACCATCTGACTTCAAATTGTTGATAGTATCAGTGAGGTAAGTTTGGGAACTAGACCTTCTCCGTCGGCCATCAACATGTAAGGGAAGTAGCTGAGCTCCCTGGTGATAGCGTTTCGCGTCGTTCCGATTCATGTCACGCTGAAGAAGTTCAAGCATCTTATCATCGTCTTCAGCAGTCTCAACGCCAGTTACATTCAATGCCGTCCTCGCAATTTCAAGTAATCCCGAGTCTAATAAATCGACTCTGTTCTGATTTGACTGCACTGTGTTAATTCTCGTATAGTTCAGACACATTTGGACACTTACTCCTAACCAGCCAGAGAACCCATGGCCAGGCGTTCCCTCTGGTAAATAATTGCACTTTTCAATTCTCTCAAAATACAGGCGCATGTTTGTGGCGTTCCAAGATCCGTCTCCTGTAAGAGTCGCAATATCATCCCAGGTACTATCCGGTGGGAGAACAAGGTTCATAGCATTATGCTGGCTACAACCACCCAATGTGCCGGCGCGGGGATAGTAAATACCAAGAGGTTTGGCATCTTCAGGTGGATCAATTCCCACATACAATGATCCATTCTTCTGTTGCCAGGTATATTTGCTATCGCGATAAGCTTGCTTGGGGTCCTCGTAATGATTCACATAAATGCTCCATGACATCGTCGGATCCTCTCCTGCATAAGGCGTACTTAGGGGCGGTTAACATCCAATGATCTATACATCATGCATGCAAAGAGTCGCTACTTACAAGAATGGAACACGTTGAAGGAGGCTATCCCCGTGATCTTCTCCCGCTTCCAGAAGTAGCACGGAGTGACCTCTGCGGGCGAGATTTGCACTGCTAGATTGAGACATCGGAAAACAATTTCGGATATCAACAACTTACGCTAATGGCCCTCCACCAGGACCAGAACCAACGATCACATATTCATATGTGAATTGCGGCTGCAAATGACCACCAAGGTCTTGAGGAGCTACTACTTCGAGATAGTGCTCACATAGAGGGCATAACCAATAGAGTAGACACAGCACTGTCCGAGGCAGCGTTGAGCGGACGAACAGTGACAACGAGTCTTCTTCTAGAGCATCACGCGGACACAGAAGCCAGAACAGATGCAGGAGAAAGAACATTGATTTAGGTAGCGTTGATCGGACACGAGGTTGTGTCAATCCTGATTAGATCAGAAGCAGATTCCAATCCTAATGTAATTGGAGACAAAATTCTATAGTCTTTGGTAGTTTGAACAGAGAGTTGTGATATCGGCGGGTTTCCCTTCGGCGAATAGCTACAAGGAAAGCATACACGTCTCATTAGTTTATGATATCTGTAAATATGTAGAAGATGAAGACGGTATGACACCGCTAGAAATGGCGAGAAAGAAGAGTTACACAGAGGCGCACAGAGGTCGCACAGCTACTATAGGACTACGAAGTACATCGTTGGTCTAGACGCGATAACAGTCGTATACCACAAAAGGACCCGGACGAATTGCAATATAACAGCTGCAAAAGGAGGACATGTGGCCTCTTTAAAACCACTCTAAAGTCAGGATCTGACTTTCAGGTCAAGGACTTTTATGGAAAGACGCCTTTATACCATGCAGCGTGAAATAAGCACCTGGAGGTAGTCAGACCTCTACTAGAATCAAATACTCGTAGCAGAGATGGAAATGTAGAGTGATGTCGAGTGGCAAGATGTGCTCATGCAGAGGTAATACAAATTCTCCTTTTGGAGTCGGCTGTGCTTCATATCGAAAACGGACATAAATCCGGCACTATTACATGCCGTACGAGTGCTTGTATAGCCATAGTATCAAGCCTGCCTGGGGTGGAGCTCAGGCAGGTCAAGCCCAAGGATGAACATAGATCGACAACACTCATTCTCGTCATATTCACGTGACTTATTTCGGGCATACATACAGCTGGCTTCTTCATTCCTAGTTACAGCCGGATGCAATCCATTCCGAATACTTTAGTATTGCTTCCTTGGGGTCTCTTTCGCTCTAAGCCATTCTCTTATTTGAGCGCAATAAGGAAGCGCTTATAGCCTCATGTAATACTCCCCTAGAATCAGACAAAGATAATTGTCTGAAAAACTAAAAACTCGCTCAAATATTCTAGACACCATCTACAATTCACATAGGACGATGCGTCATGATACAGTGCCTAACCGTACCGCCTCAGCATAATCAGCTTCGACATTACCCCATGCTGCCAAATTTGGCCCCTCCTCGCCCTCGCTTTCGCTTTCGCCCTCATTCTCTAGGACTGTAGTCAAAGCCGCAGCAAACTCTTCCCTGAGTGGATCATCAGCTAGGTATCTGGATTTGCCACCTTGCTTTGCCAGACTTGAGAACGCGTCTGAAATCATCAGGTCTAGCGCTTTGCGGAATTGCAGGATGATTTTGTGTGGCTTATCCTCAGATAGGCTGGATGTGATGTTCAAGGGAAGCCATTTGTCGACGATCAAATTTTCCCCAACTGACTGGACCTCAAAACCAAACAAAGCAGCCATCAGCGCTGAGCCTTGCGTAGAATCTTGTAAGAATAAGGTCGGATTTTTGGTGCTCTGATCCATCCTATGATACGAATAAACGGATGAGGGCAACTTTTGGAACATTTTCATTCTTTCTTCCATGGCCCCATTAGGGATCCAGTTAAGAGAATGTGGGTGTAATACAGCCCTAGCCTTGCGTGTCTGGCACTGGTTAATATTCAGGCGGATAGCTAAATTTCCCCGATACCCTGCAAAACTTAGAGCTTTGAGCAGAGGAAGGCTATTAGAATTGCGGTTTATTGAAGGATGACCGCGTTGGAATTCTACAGCATTACTTCGTGGGCTGTAAGGTATGAGCCCGGCGTTTACGAGAGCAACTTCGATTTTAAACATTGTGCGACTGATCGAGTTGTAAGCCTGAACGTCGAGAAACTTTTCGCGCATTTTAACCAAGAAATCCGGATCATTTTGTCTGCTCAGTCGGCGCGCCTCACGAAATGCATTGATGAGTGTAAGAGGATCGCTCCTAGTGTCATATCCAAATGCCTTCCTTGCCTTATCCGCGGCCTTTTTCTCCAAAGGCGGGCGGAGAAAAATGCGACGCTCCTGCGCAGCCGCACCGATAATAAGAAGAGAATCAAAGCAGCGAAAAATGATCCCGAGTACGATGAGTTTCCCCAGCTCTGGATGAACAGGAAGTGACGCTAAGAGACGACCTAATGGTGTAAGCTTTTCATCGTCGGTGATAGCCTCAAGATCTTTCAAATCATGAATGGAAGTTTTCACATTCTCGGGCAAAGGAGGTTCAATTGCTGCGGCGAGGAAGTCTTCAATGGGGGTCTGAAATGATTGTGCTTTGACATCCAGACACATTTCCTGCAAGTCGGAGCGGTGAATCTCAGACAGTTCAAAGGCTCTGAAAGTGTTTCGACGAGCCCTTGAAAACAACGCGTAATAGTTGCCATTCTGGACTCGTCCTGCACGACCAGCGCGCTGTTTCAGATTTGTTTCACTGATCCAGGTGCTCTGCAACTTGGAAATGCGAGTCTGGGGGTTGTACCAATGTTGACGACACTTTCCGGTATCAACCACATGCTGGACATCGGGTATGGTGATAGATGTCTCAGCAATATTAGTCGACAAGATGATCTTACGGCAACCATCAGGCAGAGCTTCGAATACAGCATCCTGACCATCCCGACTTGAGCTGTGAAGTAAGATTATTTTGAAATTCGCCTCGTTATTAAAATTGGCTCCCAAGGGGTTAGTCCGGAGTAATTTTTCAACCCGTATAATCTCTTCGAGTCCTGGTAAAAAGGCTAGAATGGCTCCATTTGAGCTTTTTCCGGCTACGTGAGCAATGGTGGTGGCTACAAGTGCGGCTGGTACTAACGAAGCTTCTTCTTCAGTATTGGTTTGCCGTGTCGAGTCAATAACGTCAGCCTGAGAATCTGCGACTAGAGTTTTCTCCAATTCGAGATATTCTCGGGTGGCGCGATCTTCTTGTAAACTATTGAGTTCTGGGGGTTGATAAGCCTTGCGAAACTCAGTAAGAATGTCCTCGAGATATAATTCTTCGATCCCAAAACTTCGCCCTGGTACGGCGAGTAAAGGGCATGGAATCTTTACTCTCCCTTCTACCATTTTGCCAAAATAATCTTGAAATAAATCAGTGTTCAAGGTTGCGCTCATAAGAGTAATCCTTGGAATTCGTTTTCCCGTCTGTTGCCTTTTCTCGACTGCCATTTTGACAATAACCATAAGATAGTCAGTTAAGCGGTCTCGCTCATGAACCTCATCAATGATAATGTGTGAAAGTCGATCCATCACCTCATCAGGTCGATGTTGAAGCAGTTTGAGAAGAATTCCTGTGGTGCAGTATGTAATGCTACCGTCGTCATTTGGTAGTCGAGAATCGTGTTTGATGTGGTAGCCGACAGTGTTTTGGAGTTTCTCGCTGCGTTCGGCTGCAACACGTCTGGCTACAGAGATTGCGGCGATGCGTCGAGGCTGTGTACAAATAATGTTTGCAGTCGAACCAACCCCTCGGCGGATCGCATCCTCAAGAATGATTTGAGGAAGTTGGGTAGTCTTGCCGCTTCCAGTCGCTCCAATGATGATGCTATAGACATTCTGGTTGACAAGGTCCAGCACCTTGTCACGAGATTGATTCATCGGAAAAGTGCTCTTCAAGTACCTGAGAGGGGCCTGCGAGTCGTCATTCTGAAAAGCGTCGTGGTTGTCTTTCAGAATCCTGTTGCGTTCCTTCGCGGAGTCCAAGGACAGCACGCGACGGGAATGGAAACTGCGTATTACGAACTCCTGTTCATCAAATGCTGGCTCATCATTCATGCTCCTCTTCTGTAAAAATCGATCAGATGCTAAATCCATTTTCGATAAGATCTCAGGTCCAACAATTAGAGGTATTGTTTTTTTTTGTGCTGGCTTAAGAACGCGCCCAAGACTTGTCTTGAGAAATCCCTTTAACAGCTCGGGTTCATTCTTCACCAGATCTATGGCCGCGATGAGATCGGCGATTCTTGACTCATTAACTAGTCCGGCAATCATGGCTTGGCCTATTTTCTTCCCATTTAACTTAACCTTTACACGAACTAAGTCACCGAAAGCTTTCTTCCCATCCAACTCAAAGCTCACACGAATAGGGTCACTCGGCATTCCCGGCGTGAGCAAGACGGGATCGCTATCGAAAGTTATCCGAGCTTCACCGCAGTACGTGTTGTAAAACGCAAGAAATGGCTTCGCATTCTCCATATTCAATGTAGAGTTGCTCCTCATTGAAATCGGGTCAACACCATGCTCCAGATGGTACTTCTCCACAACTGCTTTCAATTCAAGCGACGCGTTCAAAATTGCCCGTTCAAAAGAGCCCGAGCCTTCAACCTGAATATCCAACTCTGAAATCTGGATAGTAACTGTATATTGTCCCTCTGCAGCACTACGTATCTCAAAATGTGGAGTCGCAAGTACTGTGGCACCGTAGTTGTAAATGTCGGACACCGCACGTGTGAAAACTTTGACGGCATACTCTTGTTTAAGCTGAGAGGTGATCGTTTCTTCCGAAAGACATATTTTAGGCGCAAAGATACTACGCCCAAAATCTTTACGCTGACTGCTTCCAATGGATTGCGCTTTGCCCTCGTTGGGTGGGCTGGGTTTTATTGGGTGTTGCATAGGAAATTGAAGAGATTGCTGCGCTTGCTCTTTTCTTGGATATTGACGAGGTGGTAGTAGCTTGAAGATCTCTCCCTTTGAAGCACTATCGTGGTGTAGTAGCTTGAAGATCGCTCCCTTTAAAGCACCGTCGTCATGTAGTCTTCGCAAGATAGCTTGAGCCGCTACCAATTGGGCATTATCTTTCGTGTTTGAGTACCTAGTGACATTGTAGGTATGGTTCGTAAACCTGATCTCCGTGAAGCACTTCCACTTGCCATAACTGAAGCTTGTAATGTTCTCACGGCGATGAGAGTTCCACCCCGGGAACAGGGTCCTCAACATATTTGGCTTGCCAAAAAACTCGGCCGGTGCTTCCGGGTATTTCTCTTGCCATTGTGCAATTTCGGTACTGTCCATGGGGTTTTCCAGTTCCATGAGGTTCTCCAGTTCCATGGTAGTCCGCACGTGCTTTCCCAAAACGCCATTATTGTGTAGTTTAATCAACATAGCTCGAGTGGCGGCCAATCTTGCGTCAAGACTGGACAACGATCGACATATAGTTTTGTACTTCCTTGCTTGAGATACTTCTACGGTGAAGGTGCATACGTGCACTTGACCTGATCTACTCGTTCGCCGGGAAACACCCTCTGAAGAAAAGAGGGCATGCCATTCAAGCAATTCGTTTGGGTTCAGATCAAAGAAACGGGGTGGCACCTCAGGATAGTCATCTGGGGTGGGGACCTCTCCTTCCACCTCCGGGGGCTGTAAGTCGGAGAAGTGTTCCAGCAGGACGCCGTTATGATGTAGGTTGAGCAGCATGTCTCGAGTTGCGGCCAAAATCGCATCATGCTTACGCGGAGCGACTTTCTCTGTCTTGTATTTCCTATTATCGGAAACATGTACTTCGAAAGAACAAGAGTACGCATTTCCTACTTTTGTGATTGTCCGTGTTGGGGGCTGCGAACACAGAAACAACGCATGCTCCCATTCGTGCATATCCATCGGATTCGTAAACAAGCTGGGTGGTGCGTGAGGGTAATCCTCAGGGACGACATGCCGAACAAGAGCAAGCACTTGGGTTGCATAGTAATGGCGGTCCCGGATTGAACTCTGTCGAGCTAGCCTAGGGGTATCCCGGAATGGCGACAACAGTGGTATTCGAAGAGGCGGCGATTTGACATTGAGTTTGGTCGAAAGCGAAGGCGTTGGAGGATGGAGCAGCTGTAACCTTTGTTAGCACAATTGATGATGTCCTAATGGAGGGGGCAGGGGGTGGGTAGTTACGATTGCTGCCTCCAACCTTCGCGCGCATCCTCGAGCAGTGGCGTCGAACTTCATCAGCCATGAGCGAGCTGGTGATTGCAATGATGCTCGATGTACAATATAAAATATAAATTGCGAGGCCTGGTTGTCTACATTGACGGGCCGAGGTATTCC
>QGMG01000897.1:0-15829 GCA_007825325.1 Lachnellula cervina
TTCCCCACTCCCACCACCACCCACTCCATCACCGAATACCACCCCCGTCGCCAACCTCCTAATCCTCACCATTACCCTCCCCGCCAAACGCCTCTCCAAAAAACACCCCAACAGCCACTTCTTCCTCTACCAACCCTTCCAGTTCCGCGGCTGGGAAAACCACCCCTTCACCGCTGTCGTGAGGGACGAGCAGACTATGTGTTTCTATATTAGACCGCAGGGTAAGTTTACCGCGCGCTTGATGCAGAAGAGCCACCCGAGACTTATCGTCGAAGGTCCGTATGAAGGCAAGAGTGTCAAGTTACAGAACTATGATACCATTCTCCTCGTTGCTGGCGGCAGCGGGGTTAGTGTCACAATCAGTTATTTAAAAAGCTTTCTCTTTCTCGCCGAGAATGAGAGTGTGAAAGAGAATCCGGGTGTAGGCGTGGGTGGTGGGAAGAAGATTAGGTTTTTGTGGGCGGCGCGGCAAGAGGCTTTGGTTTGCGAGATTGTTGCGAGGGAGCTTGCGGCCGTTGCAGATGCGACGGGTGTCGAGATTGAAATTGAGATCTTCGTCACGAGTGCTGAGGCGCAGGTTTGGGGGCAGTTGGATGAGAAAGTGCTTGAACGAGCTGCTCATAAAGAGGTTGAAAATGGAAGTGGTAGTGGAAGTGATAACGAGACCGAACCTAGGAGTCAGAGCATCAAGTACCATTACGGGCAACGCCCGAACTTGGAGCAGGTCGTTGGAGAGGTGATTGAAGAGGGCGCGAGGACCGCGGTGGTTGTCTGTGGGCCGCCGGAGATGGCGGATGAGGGGAGGAGGGTTGTGCAGGGGGCTGTTGGAAGGGGGGCTAGTGTTGAATTTCTGGATGTTGGGTTTGCATGGTAAGGTAAAGGGACTTAAAGGTTTTGGGGGTTGAAAGGTTCAGTGTCCTTGCTTCTATGATCTGGGATTTATTTTACGTCGGTTTATACATATTAATCTAGTAGGTAGAAAGTCGTTCCTCGGCGAGGGAAGGAATTTAGCGGGCAGGCATCAATCAAGCAGGCAAATCATGGGGGATCGGATCAGCAGCAGCTTTTTCGCAAAGCGAATTCACTATTATATCCTTATAAACAATAAACGCATGCGTTCTTCTGACGCACACAAAAAGTTACCACTATATAGAAACACTCATTCCTGAGGCTGATAGGTGTGAACCTGTACTCCCTCAAACAAGAATTGATATACGTTCCCTTCACACCACTCATGAGTCAGGCCCCAATTCCAAGGATCTAACTCTGCAGTATAAGACTATCACACACATAGACAGAGGCATTAGAAGCAGCTGCGAAAAATTCTTCTCGACAATTGTAGTTGGGTACGTAGAGACAGTATTGATAGTCATGTTACATCTGATAGAGGCTAGTAGTGAAAAACCACTTTGCACGTATTCCCACGAAAACCTGAGACCGTTTTCCTGAGAAGCGTGACTTTACTTTGCTGTCAAACTCCCTTCACGGTCAAAACATCCGATTATAACTCTCGTCCGCCGTCTTGTAAAGCTTTCAACACGCATGGGGACTTTAAACTGGTATTTTGCCGGCGCTTTACACGTGCGGAGATTATGAGGTTGGCTTTGAAGAGGTTGTCTGAAGTCGGTACTGCATGTATTTGAAATCTTCAAGGTACGTGTCGGGTTGACTTGGAAATAAACAAAGGCGGTAGGTGGTTTGTATTTTATACCTATGGAATCAGTCGAATATTCATTTCTATACAGCATTTGGAGACTTGGAGGTTTTGTTGTAAATTGGTTCTAGCAAGTTGAGACAGCAGTCGGAAGTTGATTTAGGGGTCAATGGGGAACACAAAATACCTACCAAAAGTGCCTTATGTATCTCGACTTGCGGCATAATATTTCAAAATCCCTAAATAAATGTCTGAGAACCCCCCCAACATGCCTGGTCGTTTCCCGTTTCAATTCCATACACTCTTTTTACTTGTGCATGTACAATCCTCCTAGTGCTCGATTCACAGACACCTACATTTTCAATGAATGTTCATCGCCACTTACTTCCTTCGGTGAATAACATCTACTGTCAAGAAAAGCATTCGGTCGAAATCGAGATGATGTTTTTTGTTTTTTGTAGGTATTCTCGTCCTGGCTGGGTCTGCAGCTAGCTAGAAGATTTACGCTTTCAAAGAAGAAAAGCATGAGATTGTATAATATTTGCTCCGGTCAGAGCAAGGTGACCAGGTCGAGTAAAACTGAAATACCAAATTAGTATATAGAAGTAAGAGTTGGACAAAGAAACAGGGTTTGCTTTTATAGAGGATAGTAGGTAGAGAGTAGTTGAGTAGTGAATTATAAGAGTTTTGGATAAGTTGTCCTAACTCCGTTCCATATATACTATACCTCCCTTCCTCTCCCCCCTCAATAAAGGTTAGGACTCTTTGCGCCACCCTGAATATAAGGGGATTGGCTAATAATACTATATATCTAGGCCCCAGTAGGACTTTATAAATACCCGCGCTACGAATAGTGGATTGGTTTTATAAGATGTGTAGGAGTATCTAGCTATATAGTTATATACTCCGTAATCTTCGAAGCCTATATTTTAATATCTATTACATGAGAGGTAGGGGGAATAACATTGCACCTTGACGCGGCTTTTCGCGGAGGTGAGCTTGCTTACTTGCAAGCGAGATCTTCATTTGAATCCTTGTGTGACCTCATATCGTAGCAAATACCAATAGATCGTAGCCAGCCGTTTTACCCCCCGCGAAGTCCGTGATTTATAGCCCCTTTAGGCCTGTGATGTTAGACAGGGCCGTCTGTTGGGTTCCTCTGCATCGCCCCAGATTACCCATACTTGATTGGCTCCTATGTAACTCAGCCCTGCGGTTAGCAAGAAGGAGCGAAAGACGTGTTTTAAGATTCTTCCCCACCATTCACATTACAAGGAATGCCCCTGCGTCCGTTAAAGCTTATCCTGGATTAACAACGTTAAGCTTTTCTTGAGGATTCTAAGACGGCTGTCGGTAGCTCTCTTCTTTCCTATCGGATTGATTGCATGATCTCGCACACCCCTTAATTTCGTCGCCTTCGGTCTCGATATAACGGTGTAGCTAACGGTGTTCATCTTGCCATAGACCAAACATAAGAGAGGAAGATCGTTGCACATGTTTGTACGATTCGCGCGGAAACGATACCTATGCACACTGGTTTTACACCAATCCCTATAAGCGACACATGCCTTCCTCAGCTATAATCTCATAAGAGAGTAATGTATATACCTAAGTATGATGGGTCCTCTTCTTTATGGAACTAGATCTGCCACAAGGCTCTCATCCTCGGACTGCTTTTTCTCTAGCTTTCCAAACCATACCTCATCCTTTGTGTCACTCTATTATTAGCATGATCTCCTTTGCTTTCTTCTTCGCCGCACTTACGCAGCTCTGATCTTCATACACTGCGCAACTTACATGCGGACATTAACAACTTCTCCAATCACATATTCAAGCATCTGAAAGTTTAGTCTGTTGGTTGGTCTACGAAAGCTCCCGTCTCTTTTCCATCAAGAACCAGCCCTTTTGTTAAGATTATTGTTGCACAGTATAGTAAGGCTTTCTCATTCAGCAATGCTGGTCGCTTTTCAATAAACATAAAACTATACTAGTGGTATGTCACATCCTGGACAGGAAATCCAGTTTAAACCCACTCCGGGGATCTCCTGATCTTCCTTCGACAATGAAGTGTGGAGGGACAAGGTTGGAATCCCAAGATCATCATCCTGCATGAAACTCTGTTTCAAATTACGATCATCGGATGATGTATGACCAGTCATGCAGTGCTTAGTGTAGAAACATCACAAGATTAGACCACCCCTGCAAAATATTGATCTCTCTATACATGCTGGATAGTTTTAATTCAGGTGAGCGAGAAGTGAACTGGACAAGGCAACTCTACCTGTCTTGACTGTGCCTTCTAAAGGATGAAGGATGGAGGATCATCCCGTACGTGTATGTAGCTTATCTTTTCAACAAGACAAGGTGAATTGTTTCCTGCCTGATGTTATTCAAAGTATATAAAGCAATGACTCCGTTCCATATATCACTCTTCATTCTCCCATCACAACCCAATCAGTCACCTCTATCATCATCCAATCACGCATCACATTACATCAAATCTACCAATCTCGCTCTTCCTTCTCACTCTAAACACCATGCAATACCAAGTCATCCTAGCCACCTGCTTAGCAGCTTTCCTCGCAATAAGTGAGTTCTCCACATCCCATCACCACCGCATACTAACCCCCTCCCCAAAAGCCTCCGCTTCACCAACCCCACCTCCCGACGAAGCCTGCACAATAACCACCAGCGTAGACGGCAACGGCTCCCCCGTGCAAAACGGCTTACACAAGCAAGTCTCTGAGCCCATAGCCTGCGCCTCGAAATCCAGCTGCTCCGTCTCCCAGCTCACAACCTACACCGTCGGCTACACGGTCAGTGGGACGCTCGCGCAATGGATCGGCGCCGGCTTCAGCGTCGAGGAGAGCTTCACCACAGGCAACACGTATACGTGTAACGGCAACGCTGGAGATACGGTGTGTGTGTGGGTTAATCTCGCGCATACGGCGTATCAGGTGAGGAATTACTATGCGGGGCAGTGTCCGAGTAACCATGGCTATGGTCCTGATATGACGCTGAAGAGCCCGAATAAGGATAATGCTGGCGGGGAGTATTACTGTGTGACGGGCTCCAAGTGTGGGACTAATGGGCAGAGTTATTGGGATACCACGGCTGCTTGAAAGGGAGATGTGTTTTGTGCGTTTCCACTGGCCTTGACTTCAAGTCAGGCAGGTGTTTTAACGCATTTCAACCGGTTGATTGGACTTGTATTCTGGTGGATTTGCTTCAGTGTATGTGCTTTTGTTACTGTATTTTTGCCTTCTTTCAGATAGCTGAGAGAAGTCTTCATAAAATATATACGTATACGTTTTTGGTCTACACTAATCACATCAAGTATGAAGCCGAGCGAATTAATGATGACTTTTATGTTTGGTAGATACAGCTTCTAAGCAAGCACTTCTCGACTGGGCTAGCGGATTTGTTGTGATTTTTGGGGGGAGCATCTAAAGAAGTGAGAGCGCGCTCCTCCTGGGCTTGCCAAATGAAATCGAGCGCGTGTTGTACAGATGAATAGACTAAATATTGCTCGGTGCCAGATGACAAGCATCAAAGTTGTTCAAGAGTCGCCGCGTGACTGAGATATGCTTGGGAATACGTGCATGTCTTTGAGAGGTGTAAAGGAGATAGAGCATTCCAAGTATGACTTTTCGACTCTTTCCGGTTGGTTATCGGAGCTCTCGTCGTGAGCTTCATTGTCTGTCAGATCGTACATGATATCATCCTCCGAGATCCCTTCCGACTCTGAACCCCATTTCAAGAGCTCGTCCGAATCAGATGCAGAATCCACCTCTATTCTGTCTAACTAGACTGGATCACGACTTTTGTCTCTAGTGCTTCATGTGTTGTTCACTGACAAAGTTATCGAATGGGTGCAGAGCGATTGATTAGTGATGAGAGCAGAGGGTTGTGCTTGTATCAAGGTTCAACAGCGAGCGAGATTTGGCGACAGGCGAGACTTGTGGCTCCACGCGTCGTTGACAGCTGGGGTGGCAGAAGCAAAGTTTGGCTAGGAGAGGGAGAAGAAAAGATATACAGAATTTTTTTCACACTTCACCGCCCAATGCTATCACCATCCACAACATTTTATGAGCTTTCGCGTTCCTTCCTACTTGGGATTTCCATATATAAGAGTAGACTGATTCTTTTTATGTTTATAACATCCGTTATGATATATATGAGAAAATGACTACTTTGCGGTCGCTGACCAGGGTAGTTTTTCACAAGGGTGGGGAGGAGGGGGATTCAGTACTTTCCCCCTTTTTTCGGTTCGGTAAATTCGACATGGTCTATATATCTCACTTTTCCTACAAAATCTGTAAAACTGTTCACTCGCATGTGAACCTGGAAATACTAAAAGTTAAACTGGCCAGCAGGCATGGCGCGTCTCACTATATCTTAATTCTACTCTGCATGTACTAGCTATGAATCAATTTTATTGCTTAGGTTACGGCTGCTCGCGTTTGAGTTACTTGAGTTACCAGTATCAATTTAGTACTTACGGCTACAGCATAGCGATATATGATATATTCGGGAGCATCAAGCCTTACTCTACGCCTCGAAATGCAGGCGCAAGCGCAATAGCAGGAGGAAAAGAGAGAGCAAAAGGGAGAGGGCGCGCGGGTGCAGGAGCAGGTAGGTAAGTAGCACTTTATAGGTTTACAATCACTCTCTAAACAACGACCTAGCCAAAGAAAAAAAGCTGGGGATTTTGAGCTTCGTTCCAATCAAGGGAAAGCAATGGGGTTCATCCGGTATTCCAAAATAACAGCCGGCGAATTTGTGTCGACGATATAGGTTTGGGAAATATGTGTATCATACTCGGGACATCACTAACAAACACGCCAGAGGGTCCATCGGCAAAAAGAGATGCTATGATCTCGGACATCCGAGCTCGCGCAACAATGACTTCTGAGAAAGCCATCGTAATCTTGAGGTTTCTGTCCTTTCTTGATGTTCTACGCTCTAGCAGATTAAATGAGACGCGAGGACATCCCATTTGTTAGGCTCGATGGCCATACCTTCAATGCTGAGAGAGACACGAATGTCAAATATTTTGAAACCTGTGAAGGTCCAATGGTCTTCATAACATCCGATTCGGGTGGATTTGGAATCTCCCAAGTGCAGGTAAAATCATGTTTGAAGATCCCGAATGGGCACCTACAAATCAAAATGCTATATATTAGAAGGCGCAGGTCATAGAGATGATCGAATAAAGTCTTGAACAAAGGCTTGACGCTAGCATAAGAGGTGATGGTTGTATAGTTATACATAGGGTGAAGATCAAGCGACGTGAAGAAGAGCAGAGCTTTATGACTCTAGCCAGCAAGCACTAGGGATAAGTCTGAGCCACGTGATAGAAAATATTATCCAAAATATCAGCCTTCTGAGTACTTATACTATATTAAAGGCTCTTGCTATTAGGCTTAGCTAGCTCCCTGGCCTTATAATCTTTAATATAAAAGTAATTAACTTGATTATATTATCCTGACACGTGTTTGGTTTTGGATTGGATTAAAGCTAAAGTTAGCCGAATATTAGGCTCGGACCAATTTCGTGAAAACTCCGCAGAAGACGAATATTCCGTATAGATTAAAATAAGAACTTTTGAATTAAAAACCAGCCATTGTCTTGTATAAACATGACACTTCTTCCATGGCGCAATTGGCTAGCGCGTCCGACTGTTATCTGTCAAGATTCGCAATCGGGAGGTTCCAAGTTCAAGCCTTGGTGGAAGAGCGAGATATCAAATATTAAATTCTTTTTTTGCATTTATTCAATAGTGTGCCATGGAGTCCCCTTTCTTTTAGGGTAAGCGAGTAGCATGTCACGCTGCTAACCGAGGCATTCATAGTGAGTGAGATCAAATGAATTATGATTTAGGAGCGTAGGTATATTAGAATTATTTTAAAAGGTTTTCATTAGTAGATTCTTTTTGGCAAAATATTCATTGTCTCTATTATCTCTCAGCATATTAGACATGTTTTCCCTAGAACTAGAACAATAACCACTTGATAAGATTTACCTGGGATTTTTCAGGATACCTAGTACAAAGTCACTGGCCACGATTTTGATAACAATTATTCAAGCCTGCATGAAACGCCTCCCACCGCAGCTAATATCGTTTTTTACCCCGAGGCTACTTTTGAGTAGAGAGATCCCGAAGCTTCCAAGATTTCTGCGGCGCTTGTGCAGAATTTGAAGCCCCTGAAAATAAGGTTTGATGTGCAAGTGGTCTGTGCGCAGACTGAGCTCAGCGAGGCTTTAAAGCCTCCGGCTCAGTGGCCTCCATTTTGAAAATCTTAATCAAACCTTTTCATATACCGTTGGCCTGGCCAGTATTACTGCGGTGATTGGTAATTCAGTAGGTGACCACTGCCTGCGTTTTTAATTATGATTATTTAACTGCAATCTGTTATTACTATTTCCTTCTCATCTACATAACACAACTTCTGATATAATAAAGAAAGCTGTTCTTGGTATGAATTATAGGCATAGTTCTTATGCTTTCGTGGCCTTTCGTCGCTGAATTTTGATATCAATGTCAGATTGGCGTATAAACCACGAGTTCTGCACATGCCATTCCTTCTTTGGATCCACCAAACTCATCTAAAAGTTCTCATTAGCGGCGTCTCGCAGATATAAAGCATTGCGTAACTTACATCATAAGTCAAAAATAGAGTAGTAATAGCTTTGTATGCTTGCAAGAGCGCGATGTTCCTTCCAAGACATATACGATTGCCAGCACCGAAAGTGAGGTCAGTAGCTTTCATGCGCGAGAAACGAAGTTGGAAGTCTTCTTCCGTCTCTCCTGATGCAACATCTCGCAGCCAGCGATCGGGGTTGAAAGATGCCGCATCTTCGCCATAAACCTCCTTGTCTTGGTGGACGACCCAGGGGTTCATACCAACAATAGTCCCAGCTGGAATGACTTTCCCATCGGAGAGTGAAAGTCCACCCTCAGGCACAACACGTTCGAGGATGAGCCCGACGCCTGGACCAATGCGCGCAGTTTCTCTGATAACTGCATCGAAGTATGGTAAGGCAGTGGCTGCGGCATAGGTTACAGGCGTGGCGAGGTTGGCTTTGTCAAGCTCTTCCAGAAGCCTCTTATGCACCTTTGGATTTTTTAAGACATAGTAAACAACTGCTCGCAGGAGACTGGCCGTGGTATCAGCACCAGCTACAATGTTGACGATGAGAGCGCTAATAAGATCATTATCAGTCACGGCCTCCGGGTTCACCTTTTGCATATCGATGAAACCATCCAACATATCTGGTTGGCCTGAAGCGTTTGCACCCGATTGCTTTCGCTCCATGACTTGTTGAGCACAGAAAATGGCTGCCGAGTCGAAACTTGGGGGGCCAATTGGTCGAACTGGATTCTTTGCAAGCCAGTGGTCGAGTGCCGGGATCTGGCCAATAGTCGCAAAATAGTCAAGAGCTCTGTCGGCCGTGTGAAGTAGACCAGAGTGGTCTCTACCTTCGTCCATGAAGCCCATCGGCCTTCTAAAAGTCATCTGGGCAATCACGTCCCAGGAGAAGAAAAGCATCCACTCATCAATCTTACACGTCTTGCCGGTTTCGACGAACTCCTCATCAAGGCGCTTGAAAAATGCAACGATAGTACCATCGACCAGCGGCTCCTGAGCTAACACAGCAGACATCTTGTAGAACTTTGATATTGGGCGCAGAGCTGCGGAATGCCATTCATTACTAAGGGTACTGAAGACATTTTTGATGATCTGGTTGCCGACTTTGGTATCATTAACCGTATAAAAGTTACTCTTTCGAGAGGTCAGTTTGCTTCAGCTAAAGGGACTGCTTAACATACCTTTAGATAGTCACCTCGTGTATTGTAAATGACCCTCAGATATTTTGGATCACTGATGCTGACTACGTTAGGCCCGAGCCGGACGACGCTTCCATGCTTCTTATGGAGAAGCTGATGGGTAAGCTCTGATCGCCCTCCGTATGTATCGAAGAAGCGCCAGAGATTGGTGAACTTAGCAAAAAAAGGCCCAGGGATATCCTTCAGCGGGGTTGTGAAATACGTCCATAATAGTTGAATTATCGTCAGCAACAAAAGACCACCAAGGCTTTGAAGTACAACCAACAGAAGCGACATTTCGTCAGCAATACCGGTATGTAACTGAAATTTAGATGAAAAGAAAACTTGGTAAAGGTCCCGAGCAAATAGTTTAAGGAGCTTGCTGCATGATTGCAATACGCTAGTCGTTATACCGGGGTATTGCGGTGTTCCAGCATACAGTCCTAGCGCGTGGGAAAACACAACGAGGTATCGCGTCCTGTAGCCCGGCTTCAGGGTTTAAAACAGCTGCAGGACTAATTAGATGCCTCCCTCAGCACAGGGTGTTGTCACCCAATTTGCACTTTTCCACTTTTAAACGGATGCTAACAAGGGTAAAACAATGTATTTATTGGTTGAATTAACCCCTGGATAATATTTTTATACCTTATTTGGAGATCAAACTGCTAAGAAACCCTTTATACTAGAATAGGGATGCGTCCGGCATTTAGAAGCTATAGAAGTCCTGTAAAAGTATATATTATAGAAAGATGCAGTTTGGGTGATAACACCCTGTACGTGCATAAGCGATATAAATGTAAAAATTCCTAGATAGTGAGATAGTACATATACGCCAGCGTAAGTGTAGAACGTGCAATGCAGGTTTGGTTAATAATACTCGCTCTTTTTCAATTCTAAAAATAGAGACTGTTTTTACTTTACAGCTTTATACTGTCCGCTACTAAAAGAGCTTATAATCAATAAAGAAGAAGCCTCTCTTAGTTTAAAACTACTTAGGCCCGCTATATATTTTGCTGTTATAGGAATTTATGATAGTATAGAGCTAGCTAGTTATATATAGCAGATCTATCTATTCTATGCGGGGCAGATTTCTTGGGAGCCGATTTAAGCGAACATATTTGCCGCGCACGTTCCGACTTTTGAGAAATGCACTCGAGTACTTTATAGAGTTCACTATATCCGTACAAGGTTAGCATAGAGTTTTTAAAGTTAAATTACTCACAGACCATGACTCTATCAAACGTCCACTTTTAGATTGTTAGGGCTCGTCCCGCTGTATCTGTCGGAACACGGGAGAAGGGTCTAGTATGGAGCCTAGTAGGGGTTGATAAGCAGTATTTGCTGCATGCAGTTATTATGAATGGCCTCGGACCCCCTCAGATCTACTCAGCCCAATGCACGAGTTATAAGTTCATAACACCATAGTCGAGTATAATCGAGTACCCCTGACCTGCGCTAGAGTGGTAGTCCAAGCATTTCCCCCACTACCTCCCGTAGTGTCACTATTCAACACATAGCAAAACGCAACAGATAACTAAGCATACCCGCGTAACTTAGAGAATATTAGGCGTAAATATCAGAGCATACCCTTGACTTTCACTTTCCACTCAAGTTCAAGTCAAGAAGCTCCATTTTTCCAATTAAAGAAGCTTCACTTTCTAGGGCAGGATCTATAGAGGGTGGCTATTCAAACGTTGCAGAACAGCTTAGTCATCTGTTGCGTTTTGAACAGTGACACTACCCGAGGTACTGGGGGGACTGCTTGGACTCCCACTACCATAGGTCAAGGGGGGCATTAGGTAGTTGCATGATATTCTTTATTAAAATATTATATAATATATATATTCCGTAACTTAGAGGTTATACTTCTCTAAGTGATTTGAGCTATTGAGGTCTGCTGACCTACGATAGGACAGCTTCTGGTTGGGCCATGAGACCGACAACCGACCTGGTGGACGCTCCCCACATATTGGACGAGCTTCTGGTTGGGCCATGAGACCGACAACCGACCTGGTGGACGCTCCCCACATGCTCCGTACTCGTGCTTACTCCGTACGCAGAGCTTGACTGTGCGGCCAGCGTTGCTATCTCAGAATACTATTAATCGTCGGGTCGGCACTCTCTAAGCGAGGCCTCCTTCGTCGCCAGCGTCTCCAAAAGTCCTCTTGTCACTTACTGTATGAGGGAAAGGAGCCGAAGCTTGGCCCAGAATCAAGGGCCTTGTATCCTAGTTGTGGGGTTCCGTACCTCCATAATTACATACTTGGTTGTGATACGTCCGGCAACTTGTCCGGGCGGCCCACGAATCTACTCCGTACTCGACGTACTCGTATTGGCTTTATCCACAAAACTCAGTCAAACTCTAATTATTGTCGGCCCTCGAACCACTTCCCAGTAGTGGTTAGGCAAAGCGAGGTGAGCACCAAAGTGGCACCCATACTGAAAGCCTATCCGTGCGTTTTTTGGGCCACAGCGAAGTTTACGCACAGACGGGATTTTGGTAAGTGCTCACCTCGCTTTGACTAACCACCACTGGGACTTTGAAGGAAGTCGTTATCGACGCCCCTATCCATTTCGCTATCAATATCAATATCAATATCGCCCGTTATATTTTATACTATCTGTCCACTAAAGGTGCTTAGAGTTAATAAAGAACAGATCTCTTTTAGTTTAAAATTGCTTAGACCCGCTATGTCTTTTGCTGTCCTGGGGATTTACAGTAGGGCATAGAGCTAGTAATATATTGCAGAATCTATCCATTCTACGCTAAATAGTCTTCACTGTCAGACTTTAAAAAAAGACGAGTACGCGTACGGTATTCCAATTGTTAGACACCTTTCTGTCACTGTACGAAGTATGTAAAACGTACTAAGGAGTAGAGAATAGGGCACCAAGGCCTAGTGAGGACAGAACTAGCGACCCGTACCATCCCATCGCCGATCCCCTTTAGCGATCAATAGTGAACCAGATGGTCCAGATCGAAGGCGATTGCCTAACACTTCCCACAGTATTTACTCCACAGTACGGAGGTACCATACTCCATACTACTTAAAAAGCTTACTTTGTATTTTAGACTCTAACTGCACTAAAATGGAGGGCCATCATATATGCGGGAATCTATTTTTCTACAACAAGTAGAAAGCGAGTATGAAATACCGGTATAAAAGTCCAGGGTAACTTATTTCGTACTTCGACGCACAATTATAGGTATACCTTAGTATCCTCTGCCGTTACTCTACGGAGGTAGCTGCGGATACGGATGCAAGTACTGTTTTAATAAAAGTAAATTTACCTCTAGTAAATTTATCACTAGAGCATTACTGGGGTATCTCTTGGTAGTGTCCTATTGTTACGGGGTATATCGTGGTACTTCGAAGGATTATCTTATTGCTATCGAGGCTACAACCAATCAATACCTCACGGCTCGTCGGCTATCCCTAAAAAGAGCGTCGAGGATGAAAGTCGCGGCAGCGGCATTTGCGTTCCTAGCTGTTACTCTCCCCGCCCCTTAATCAAGGCTTAACCATGTAAAGGCTCCATAAAATATAGGCCTCCGTATCCGTACAGCTGATTAGTTAGATGCTCTTGCGGCCAGCCTACTATACAGAGTATTTAGGACGAGGGTACTCGTAAGGTTTTAATAGGGCCTTGGACGTAGTGATATCACTGGCTTGGTCCCTTTATATTTACGGTGGAGAAATCTATAATGTAATATTTATGGAGGTCTTAAGGGGAGAAAAGTATAGGCTTAATGCGAAATTGAATTCTTTTCCACTAAAAAGCTTTTCGTCCCAGGATTCCCATGTTATTAATTGGAGGCCAAACATCTGCTTCACCTTTTGATGATCTTTCCTTTTTCATTCATAGCGTCTGTCTCTGCTCTGTTGCCATTAGTCTACTCCAAAGTCTAGGTCTACGTTACTCGACTCCTACTTTTCGAAATGTGCTTGCCTAACTCGCCCACGGACTGCTGAACTATATGAGAATGCATTATACTTTGCATCTTTTGAAAGTTCTTCTAGATGCCGTTCATTCGCTGTTTGTCGTCTACTAACTAAGGTTTGAGTTCTCAGCAAGTTCTCAGGATGGCGGACATTGGGGGATATGGTCACACTATCGTTACTGTGATGGTAAACAACCCTTTTCTCTGTTTTGCTCTGTTATTCTGCTATGCTTAGGCTCCTGAAGAGTATTTCGTCATTTCAGCTGCTGTTCTCTACAGGAAATGGTGCTAATTCGTTGCAGTGGCTAGAAACCGCGATTGCTCTTGTCTTCGTCTTGTTGCGACTGTTCACTAGAATCAGAATTACACGGACTGCTGGCTGGGACGACTATCTCATTACACTCAGTTGGGTAGAAAACATGCTCTACAACCTTAGCAACAAAATAACTGAAATACCAATAGCTCTTTTTGATGCCGTACACCGTTGGATGCACAGTTGCTGTCACGAAAGGTTTTGGTAGACATACTGCTGAGCTCACTTTGACCTCAGCTATAGCAGCAACCAAAGCAGAGATTATTGGTCAAACGTATGCTCCGTACAAATCATATAAACTATGTAGCTACTGCTAACAGAACCAAGTTTCTGCATTCTTGGTATTGCGATAAGCAAAGCTTCAGCTGCAATCTTCCTCCTTCGGATTACTATTATTCAGTGGCATAAAATGGTCTTGTACGTTTTAATGTTGGCAGTCACTGTAATTTGCGTCTTAACCGCTCTGTTTGATTTTATTCGTTGCGATCCAATTGCACACGTCTGGAACCCTACTATTGACGCCAAATGCTGGATTTCAACTGAAGGCTTTGCAAAACTATCTATAGTTGCTGGAAGTAATTACCACTATCTCTATCCGGCTACCACGCCTGCTAACATAAATAGGTTTTTCCGCTGTAGCCGACTTCGTTCTCGCTGTATTGCCTTGGTTCATTCTCTGGGGTCTTCAAATGAAGCGTAAGGAGAAGTATCTCATCGCTGCTTCGATGAGTCTTGGTTTATTGTAAGTACGTAATGTATTTGAACGAGCATCTCTAATAATGGACAGCGCTATGGTCTGTGGTATCATTCGAGCAATTGCACTTAGATCATTAAATTCTCGATCTGATTACTCTTGTGAGTCAAGTTTCCTGGTTGCTTAAAAATCCGCTAACCGCCATAGACGATACCGTTGGATTGATCCTCTGGTCTTCCACGGAACTTATGGTCACTATTCTCACCGCAACAATACCCTGTCTTCGACCTCTCTATAACGATATACGCGGTCGCTCCACCCGTTCATACAGCGACAACCCCAACCGCCTGCGCACGCGCAGCTACCATCTCAATGATATCGGGGTGGATAGAGAAGAGACTGATAGAGAGACGGGTAGTAATCGCAAGCTCGCCCTAGGGCCCCATGGCGACTATTCGAAGACAATGGTTGTGGGTGGAAAACAAGACGATGAAAGTGATAAAAGCATATTGGCGCAAGGGGAGGGAACTATCATTCGTACGAATGTTGTTTCGGTACGGGTAGACTACGACCAGGAATCTCAATGGGGATCTAAGAAGAAGTGGTCTGAAGCCAATGAAGCTCACTAAAAGACTGGCAACAATCATGGCCACACTGTATAAAATATAGCAAGGATAGTTATCCACAGGTAGAGCATTGCATAATGGATGAAGAAAATAATGCTCAGCTTCCCTTAGCTCTTCCACCTTCTAGGATACCTTTTGAGTCGTAAAAGTTTAAGGTTATAACAGGGCACACACGGGGGAAATTGCGAAATCTTGATACCCAGGACCATCTTTATAACGCCGACTCCGCGAGGGTATTGGGAATTGAATGAGATCCGACGGGTTCACAGCTTCCGTACTACAGGACGGTGCCGGCAAGTACGTGAGTAAAAAGATCGAATCATAAGTAACACGATGTTGAGTTTCTACAGAATGTCATGACAGCCTACGTATAATATAGTCCTTCTGATTATAAATACTATACTTGTTTTCAAAAATAGTAGTTGAATATACAGGCTTTTGGAAGAGCCTTCCTAAAGAAACTCTTTCTGCTACTTTCGGAATTGGTAAACATTGCAGGAAGGAGGAAGGAAGGCAGATATTCAAGACGAACCTGCAGAAATTTTCCTCACCCACCACACGGCATACAAAGCTTGGAAGGGATAATAATTCATTAACGTACTAATGCCCTGCTCAGATAGTAACTCTACTTCTACTCTGCTCCCAACATATTTCTCGCTTGATTCCGCACGTGACACCACCCCCTATTGCTGCTCATCTAGCTATATACGTAGGAGGTGCAAGCACCTACCTAACCTGAAACCCTGTACGGATACGAAGTACTTTACG